>CAEGAD010027382.1:0-38170 GCA_903067055.1 Poeciliopsis paucimaculata
ATGTTTTATTTTTTTTATTTTTTTTTGCGCACTTTTAAAAAAAAGTTTTGTTTTTTTTTTTTTTTTAATAAAAACTTTTTTTCAAAAAATTTAAACCAAAAAAAAAAAAAAAAAAAAAAAAAAAAAAAAAAAAATCAGAAAAAGTGTATTCAGCCCGTCACCACTGGTCAATGTAAAATCTAGCAGATTACACTTCTCACTTCTTTTTTTTCTTTATTTAAAAACATTGATGTTTTCTTCCCACTTTGAAATTATGCATCACTTTGTTGTTTTATCACATAAAAATCAAATGACGTCAAAAAACCAGCTTTTCGATCACTGTGTAAAATCCACACAGTGCAGTGTTTTCGGCAGCTTCCTTCTCGGAGATGGAAACATAGACGCTACAGTCAGTAGAGTGACACCACTGATAAATGATGTTTTAATTATATTTAAAAAAGCAAAAAAAAACAAAACTGTTGCAAACCATTTTGCGATTCACTGCTTGATGGACGTCGTCTTTGAGGAAAACTAAAACCGTAACCTTCACATGTCCTACTCCAACTTCCAGACATTTACGTGGCTAGATATCAGAACAAGTGTCAGAGGTGTGTACCTTAGTCTTATAAAAATAAAACAAAATATAGCAGAAAGGTAGAAAGGTTGAATAGTCTTTTTGTTAGCTCATTAAGTGTGACAGTTTCAGCTCACAGAAAAGAGAAAGATCAAAACTCAACTTCAGACATAAATCACTCACAAGCACAAGCTCTTCACTTTAAAATATTACTTCAGCTCACACACCTCAATATTTAACCACATTTGAAGCAAAGCAATTCTGTCATCTTTTTTTTTTTTTAAATAGAAGTCAACAAATTTAAACATCCAACACTTATTTAGGCTACAATTGTCTTACATAATCAAAGCTCATCTTATTTTAAAACACTTTTTGCTACAGCGTGTTGTGCCATCAGTTGTTTTTATGCCAAACTGTCCCACCACTACTTCTTCAATAAAAGGAAACAATATGGTGAAAACCTACAAAAGCAGAAGTTCAGTCAAAATATCACTTTGAACAGAAGAGAAACATGGAAACAAAGATGGATGCATCCAGTAACACGAGGTATTTGAACATAAACCCAAGAAACAATCAGATCATGCAAGACACCATTCATGGCGGAAAGAGCAGACAAATGGCGCATTGCAAAAGTATTCAAGCCCCATCAGCCTTTTCAGATGACACCATGTGACAGCCACACATTTCAGTGTATTTTGTGCCATAAATGTGAAAATTACATAGGGAGTGGCGAGAAGAAAGAGTCTTTAGCAGGAACAGTGAAGCTGGATGGAGCCAAACAGAGAGAAGCTGCTAGACTGGGGATGGGAGTGGACGTTCACAGTGAACATACGGCAAAGGTTTAGATCAACGTGTGTGTTAACGAGTTAGAATACACCAGATCCAAAATCAGACTGAAAGACAACGGCAAAACTTGAATTGATATTCACAGATGCGATCTGTCCAATCTGGCTGACCTGGTGCCAATTTGTTGAGACGAATAGGCAAATTCATCTTAACAAGTGGAGACAAATCTAAAACGTTTTGGTTAGTAATTGTGGGAGGATGTGGTTCTGCAAAATATACGTTGCACAATTAAAAAAAACAACAAATTATACATTACTTATGAATCACAATTATGGCCAGCCGTGTGGTGATCCATCACATGAAATCCTCCCAAAATGGAGAGAAAACATTTCTCCTTGGCACAAAGCTTGTACTTTAGCAAGACACTGTAGTCTAACGTAAGCCAAACGAACACAAAACAAAGTTAAAATAATAATAATAATAATAAAGCAAAAAAAAAAAAAAAAAAAACACAAACAAAAAAAAAACAAGCATGCAGGCATGGGATGGAAAAAAAGGTTTATTGAGCTAAATGTGGAATGTAGCCAAACTTTTCAATAAATTACACAAAATGGAAATCATGAAATCAATTTGTACAAAGGACGCAAAACCTACAAACACCAACATTCAGGGCTAGGCTCCAACGTATTCCTTCTATATTACGGTAGCCTAACGCAAACCAGAAGGCGATCAAAGAAAATAAATGAATAAATACACGTCAGTGGGCGGTGAGAATCCGAATCAACTCTCCACTTCAGTGTCGTTTATTAGGAGGTCAAAGGTCAATTAGTGTATCATTCTGTTCAGATTAGCTCTGCTCAATGCTCACAGAGCAGCTCATCATTTCTTTAAACTTCAATGTAATCACAATTTGTTCATAAATATGCAAAAAAAACAACAAAAAATCAACAAAGGTTTTTCCAGAATGTCTGTATGTCCCACTTACATTGCTGTAAAAATGTAAATGATTAAAATGGTGTGGGTGGATGATAGGATGATCTATAGGGGGTCAGTTTGAAACCTAAAAACACGGATTTGTTCTTTATGGGATGTTTTGGTTGCTTTCCTCTCGTGTGAGCCGATCTGAGCGCTGCACAGCTCACTCCACTTTGCTGTAGTCGTCTGTGTGGCCCAGCACCTTCTTCCTCTGCCGCATCATGTGGAAGTACAGCTGGGGAAAGACTGAGGGGAGAGGCGTCGTTATGACCAACGCAGGGAAAATGACTGAATTTGATGAAAATGCTAACTTCTTGAACCGAGAGATTTGCAGCATCTGCAGTAACTTTGCAGATGAGCAGAAGAGGCAACGAAATGCAAAAACTGGATCGCAGGAGGAAAAATAAAAAGATCACCAGTTATCCGACAGAGTTGTGATTATCACGAGGCCTGCCGATAACGACACTGGACGATAAATTGTCTCAGAAGTCATCACGATAAACGATAACATTGTTTTGAGAACAACACATTCTCAATATACTTGAAATTCTAATGAACATTTAACACGAGAATCAGAAGACATTTTAAATATCCAAATTGAACAAAAAAAAAAAAAAAAAAATCAAAAAAACAACAAACTATGAATTTTCTGTAAACAAAATTATCCTTCAAAAAAAGGCTAGTTGAGACAAATGCACCAGGCTGGAGATTTTTGTCGTTTACTATTGACCTTGTTTTAATTTATTGTGCAGTTAACACATCCCCTTTATTTACATTTGAATGAACATTTAATACCAGTATAATTTTCCAGAAAAAACAATTTGGACATAATGTAACTGAAATAGAAAATAGAAGCGAATGAGGTTTATTTAAACTTAACTTAAATCCACAGCACTATATTTAATTCTAAAAGGAAAAAAAACCCCAAAAAACTATCGCCGTTTATTATTCTGCCAGGAAACGTTGGCATTTATGGTGATTATGGCTCTAAATGTCTCAACAGGGCTCCCTACACAAACAGTTCTCCCAGGCAGCACACAGCGTGCCACAATATACTTTCAAACCTGCTCAGGAAACACGACAGCCTTTACTGCTACCATGGCAATCATTAATACCAATAATCACTTTGTTCCAACCATAAAAAAAGTTTATTTTGTTTTGATTTTAAACTGAGCAAAAGCACAACACTGCATTCTGGGAAATGTGTCCTGTCTCATAATCTCTTTGCTTTAGGAGTGTAAACCTTTTCTAATTGTGACACCCAGCCCTACTTCCTGCTTTGTTCATAGAAGGAAAATATTTGTCAGGTCTAAAAATGTGTATTTTTAGACTTTATCCCCCATCAATTTGACAGTGGTATTCAACTCAGTATGTTTATTCATCCATTCTTTTTTATTTTTTTTGCAGGCAGCAGCAATTTCGTTTTTATACTTTAAAATGTAACCAACAAAGAATTACAAATTTGAAATAGCGAGTCTGAAATCACAACTTAGAATCAGGGACTAATGCAAAACTTAAACAACTTTCAGTTAAAATCTCAGAAACAAGATGGATCTAGTGATTTATATGCAAAGTGCTCCTGCAATAGGACTTAGTAATACATTTCATAGAGTCAACCATGTTCAGAGAAAGAAGTAGTAGTGGTGTGTGAGGGTTTCTCATGCAACGGTCCACTTTTTTCACTCCTGGTACCGATACAGACATCTGAGGTTTAGCATTGGCTGATATCATTTGATACAAAAACAGTGCTGAACTGACTCAAAGCATTTATTTTTTAAAAACATAAATGTACTAAATTACTTTTTTTTTTGTCAGGCATGTAAAAAGAACAACATAGCATAACAGCCAATGTAAAATAAATAATAAAGAACCTGATAACAATAGGCAGACTGGGCTGACATTGTCACTGATACCTGATCTAGAATTTGTTTTGTTCCAAGTTGTTTCTACTATTATTTAAAAATTAGATTTTTCTAGTTAAATGAGGTTTGAAAACGACTTGCTTGAGGTATCGTACTCTCCAGATACCAATCAATTAGGCTCTGATGGTAAACCCACTCCAAATAAATTGATAATTTTTAGAAACTCCCAAAAAAAAGCAACCCGTTTTTTAATTGGTATCCATCAGATTGACATAGAAATTTCACATTGCAGCAGCTATTTACTCATTCACTACATCTTTGTTCTCCAAATCATCACTTTATCTCGGTAGGAAGAACTCAAAAGGCCTGACGCTTCGAAAACCGAAAAATACGTTCATCCTATATTGTTTTTCCTTATGTGTTTAGAACGTGGGAACACAAAACGTATTTAACGGTAAAACCCCTCTGCCCCCGACAAACTGCTCGTTTACTCACGGGGAATGTAGGAGATCATGACGAGGATGAGGAAGGTGTAGTAGTCGAAGGAGAAGTTGTACTTGTTGGGGAGGGTGACGGAGTACAGGCCCGTCTTCTGCACGTACGGCAGAGCTGCATAGATGGTCAGCAGTTCTCCGCTCACTCCCATCGGATACAGAACGATGAAGAAGGTGTACCTGCAGGGAGAGATTCCAGACAGAAATAAAGAATCCATCTTAATACTTTATTATTGACTGCTCCTGCAACGAGGGAGTGAGAGGTGGGCGGCATCACTACACTGTAGGAGAGAAGCGGCGTTTTAGGTTTGAACAAAAAAAAAAAGAAGAAAAAAAAGAAGCGTTTTCAAAACTTGCAGCTAAGGCTAGAAACACCAGATTGTTTTATCTGATGAGAAAAATAAAAATGGATTCAATTCTCTAAGAATGACTTAAGGGAACACAAACAGACATTTAAATTGGTGATAAAAAATGTGGTTTAGAGCTAATACAGGAGAATGAAGCAAGAATAAACCAACTTTAATGATGCATATTATTACCTCATAGGAATCAAGTAACAACAATAAGTAGATAAAAAAAAAACCTAGAGATGCAAAGATGCTTTTGGAAGCTTTAAGGTTTATTATTAGTATAAAAGATCAGTTAATTTTCACACCAAGTGAAGGAAAAACTAGAGCAGATGTGAAATTAATTATGAGCGGTATGCTGCGCTTTCTTTCTTCTACACCAAAAAGAAAAACTTCAGCAACCTCCCCTTTAATCCAGCACCTCAAACCCCAAAACTGTCCACTCCTGATGCTGAATGTTTCACAGATGCGCAACCAATTTTCTGTCTCTTAGGGGGCGATTCAAACTGAAACTCAAATACCAATATAGCAGCGGCCTCATTTGCTACCTAGCAACAAAGACTGCAGGGAGGGAGGCACTTAACGACTGTTGCCTTGGTTGTAGACGCAGAAAAATCCTGTTGGCCAGATAGAGACGTCCATTTTCATTGTGGAAACACAATTTGCTTCACATGGATGCTACCGTGTACTGCTGCTCTACGGTGATACATAGAGTGTCGCTGAAGCCTTTTCATAACGAGGACGGCATAGATAGACGTTATTTTTACTGTGTAGATTGTTTTTTTCCTTTTAAAACGTCTATGTATTTTTTTGTTGATGTTTTATTTGACAGACTAATACAAAGTTGTTTGAAGTGGAAAGAAAACAGTACTACTTTTTTTTTTTTTTTTTTTAAGAAATTGGATCCTAGCATTCATGTGTACTTTCTGAGGCAATCTTTGTGAAGCTATATTTTGAGGCATCACTCTACCATTTTTGCACATCTACAGACTGAAAGTTTTGACCAGCTTCTTTGCAAAATAAAATAAGAGTGGGTGATCTGAACAGACCAAAAAGTAAAAACAAGTACTACTGCCTCGATATTACAGCGGTCACACATAACAAGAGGGCAACTGGGACCCAGACAAAACATCTGCAATCTACATGATCACAGCCACAGAGTCTGCTGGCTTTGTCCTCCAACTCTGAGCAGCGAAAACAATCCTTACAATTTATAACACTGCACACCAAAAACTAGCCATGGGAAGCCCCAACGCTTCCTGCCTGGGTTTCTAGCATCAATCCGAATCGTCATGCAAAAAAAATTTTTCAGAGCAGTGAATGCGGCATTGCTTTAAACCTGAACACACATAGAGTCGTTTGTCGGTAGAACTAAATGTGCAAGGCTGCATGGTCCGTCGCACGACGTTAAGGACACCAAATCAGAAACAGAGAGGACTCCCAGCAAGCACTAAAGTCTGCTATTTGAGAAAGTTAAGGTTCCTCGTTCGGCTGGAGCGATGGCAGAGAGAGAAAGTTGGACCAAGCCAAATGTGGTTTTTGCAAGCAGGCTTCAAATTTACACACATTTTCTTTGCATTTTGGGTGGATTTTCCACCCAAAATGACTATGACTATGATTTGAGTCAAACTGTCCGAGTATTCTTCCATGAACGTCTTGCTGGACTGTTTCACAAACACTGGTACTAAAAAGTTTCACATAGGAATCTTAAAATATACTTGCAACTACAATCCTCAGTAAAAACCTTGAAGCCCTTTTTTCATACAATTATGACTTAGGGTAAAACAATCCCATCATTCGTTACTGTGATCTCTCCTGGCTTTCTGAAGGTCAACAATTTGAATGTTTGGTTTTTAATAACAAAGGATTGAGGGGAACCTTAATACTTTACCACAGTAGATTTTAGAGGGTTTTTTTTGTCTCAATATGACACTTGTTGTGAAGTGGCGCTATATAAAAACTAAATTGAATTTTTTGGTTATGTAGTCATCTGATGATGAATAGAATTAAGACGTATCAGAGATGCGCCAGTGCTGGACTAATTTTGAATTAAAACACCAAAAAGGACAAAAAGATTTACTGTACTAGATATGTAATTGCGTGTTTCTAATCACAAATCAAATCATTTGCGTTATAAGTTAGTACAGTGGCACCATCCAACTGTGGTATATTTCTCATGCTTTTCAAACAGTGAGAACGTTTATTGTAACCAAGCGTACTTTCAGAGATTAATGTGGATTTCTATGAGTAACAATATCTATAAATACAGCAAAGCACCTCTAGTCCTTTAATGGCTGTGGAAATGTTCTTTTTCTTTCCTTACATATTGGTCTTAAATTTTATAGCATCACAGTGAAGTTTCAACTAAATCTCCTTGCCTAATGCAGAGTTGACAGCACTGGATTCTTACTGACCAGTCCATAACTGGTGTCTTCTGTGTCTCACTGGTGCAGCTGAGGCTCATATCTAGGTGTCAAAGCACACTGAGCAGGACAATGAATCGCCCCACTGCTCCTTATGTGCTCAATGTCCTGTGCGACTAAAACGCTGCTAGATAAACTGTGCAAATATATAACAGGAAGCACTACATGAGTGGGTGTACAGACAGGTGCATGAAAAACACATTGTAAAGCTATTAATAGAACTTAGCATAATGCAGGGCTTTACGAAACTGTTCATACATCTTGAGGAAAATGTATTTTTAAAAGGCGATTGGTTGAATCCGATTATAATGTAACCAAATGTGAAAAGTGTTTTTTTAATAACTTATTGGGTGGACAAACTCATTTTAATTGCGTTTCTTGTTTAATGGCAACACAGCAATTGCGAAATTGTGTTTTTTCTCACAAAATATTGACAAAGTTTTGCACACATTTGTAATGGAAACACAGCTAGTAACAGTAAGGACAACGTAATCTAGGCTTGTAGCTGACACTCTGAATTGGGTGCGAGACAAAGCGCACCAATTCTACACCTTGGCCTGACACATTATTATTTCCAAATTATGGTATTTGCTCATGCACCTCCAAAATCTTTTAATCTAAAAATGTGCCCTAGCACCCCTACCACCGGGCTTGGCAGGTTTTCTGGGGGGAAACCCCGAACCGATTAGCAGAGAAACGTTTTACCTTGCCCACTTGATGAGGTACGGCAGATGATTAAGGAGACTGAAGGTGTAGAAAGAGTAGCGGATGATCTCTGTGACTGTCCAGGCTGTGACGAACAGCAGCACACTGTCCTCACTTTGCACCTACATACACATGCAAAGGACGATGGATTGAAGACAAGGTAACACAGAGGCTTGCGTCATGCTTTGGTCGAAATCTTCTAAACGTTGTCAACCAAGAACCATGCTGTTTGTTTGGGATGCTTAGGATCAGATCACACTGCAGGCTTGTCGACATTTTCTTTGGATATTAAGTTACAACCGAAGCAAATATAATGTTAGACAGATAGCCACACTTTGTCTCAATAACACTATGAATATTCTCACAGGCACTTACACAAGAGAGAAAAGTAAGAGCTCAAGAAAAATGTCAGTACAACAGCCACACTTAGAGAATAAAAGACAGGAGTTACACAGCATAAATTATTTCGGATATCTAATAGATTCATTCCTTAAGTCTTCCAGCAAAACCCTCTATTTTTACTCACACACGTACTTTCCTCCGATCTATGAGCAGGGCAAAAAGTGCATCATCTGGTCACTTTCGAACATCAATGTTTAAAGACATGTAAAATACAATTTGAATAATGACTAGTTGATTTAGCTCACTGGGTTATAGATGTAAAAGAAGTCAATATACCTCTCTGACGCTGTGAGTGACGGCCCAAGTGAGAAAGACCCGAGACATCACCTGGAACCCCGTCAGGACCACAGAGGACGGCACGATTCCTGAAATTAGGATCAAGACCAAACTTTAACTGCTTTATGCTCCACTGCAACCGAAACTGGGTCTCAGCAGGACTTTTGTGATATTTTCAGGAACCCATCTTCTGCTGTCCTGCCCCCAAGTTGGACAAATACATTTAATATTTACAAAGAGGCCAATTACTAGATGTTGAAAAACCTTAGTTCAAACATCCCTGATCTGACTGAAAGAAATTCACTCCCCAAAACAGCCTTGTGTACAGAAACTGTTTATCCATACTCAAAAGGTAACAGTGTAGAATTAACATAGGGAAGATTTTTAACTTATCTAAAAAGTAATTTTCCCGCACTTTGAAAGGGAAAAACAGCTTTCGGAGGAAGAAGTTGCTGAAACAAGGAGTTCAACTCCTTGGTGAAAAACAGTTTTATTATTATTTACAATGGGAAAGGTCAGCTAGCTTAAAAATACAAGTAGTGGATGGCACTATAAGAGACATTTAGGTGAAAATATTTTCTGATTGAACGGCTTAAATCGTTCAAAATCCTGAAGGTGATAAAGTAGAAACATATGAATGCACCAATCAAAAGGGCAGAGGTTGTGAGCGGTCAATCTTTTCCCAATGCACTAAAAGCAGAAAAATGAAGAACTCGCACTAATTTTGCACTACAAACCCATTTAGAGCTTCTACTTTGACTGACTTGTTTATTGATAAAGTTTGTTTTGATCTTAAAAGTTGCTTCCTACTCCAAACCTTACACAGCGTGTTCACAGAAAGGAGTGGCAGAGAGGAGGAGGATTGCACAGACACTCACCTACAGCACAGTGCAGGATCTGGGAAATAAAAAGAGAGAATTACTCAGTGTGCTTCTAGAGGTAAAGCACAGGGCTCAATGGAAACTATTCCCAACCATGTGGCACACAGCGCTACAGAACCTTGTCTGCTAAAATTTTCTAGCGTGCATTTTTGGCTGTGTGCCTTTAACTCGGGGTTGTGAAGCATGCTGGGTCATCAATCTGATATTTACCACATGACATACCAAACAATCTAAAGATAACAGTAAGCAAGGCTTGGACTGGGCACACCTTTACTAGCCTAATGGTTTTTTTCAACTCCTGAAACAGGAAACAGTTTGACTCAAAAAAATAAACAAATGTCCCATTAAAAAAAAAAAAACATTTATAACTCAGAAATAGTGCGCCAACGCAGCACTGGTACTTCTTGCCTCGTCTAAACTGTCTCGGTGTTCGTGTTTATCTAACCTCCAGAAGAGCTCCAGTCTGAAAGAACTTCAGCGGCTTCTCTATAGAGTAATAAAGGCCGTGGTAGCTTCCCCTGGCCAGGTAAGCTCGAACCAGACCCACCGCGATCACCAGCCACCTGGAAGCATAGAGGACAAAGTTACACTCCAAAAACTTAACTTCTTTAATAAATGATGATCTAATCAGGTTAGCGGATGACTAATGTCCAATTGAAGGAAGTTCGGTGCAAAGAACAATCCAATTTGAGGTTAAATTTTGAAGAACTACAATGCAAACATGTCTTTGGTTGTAGAATTAAGCAGGTTTTGATGAGGCTTGTTTCATTCACAGGTGTCAAATAATACCAAGTTCTAAAAAGTTACAGCTGGCATTTTCAGTAAAGCCGTTTTGAGTGTCTTAAAGTCATATTAACAAGAACTAGAGTAAAATATGTTTGCCTTAAATAAATAAAGCATAGAGTAATGCATGGATGACCTTCCCCCGTGTGACGGTTAAAACTGATATTATGGGAAATATTATTTTTGCTACTTTCTTCATTGTTTTTTCCAAGAGATCGTCCATCAATATCGGTAAATTCGATGATATGATTAAATGCAATGCTGTTTAGTGATATAAATCACACTTTTTTTTGAGTAACTGGCTTCCTGAGAAAGCCTATTTCAAATGAGAATATTTTTCAAGAACAATATTTGTGTTTGTGGCACTCACAGACATACATTTGCCTAAAAAAAGACATAAAACAAGTTTTGTTTTTTTAAAGTCCTAACCTGAATCGTACTGGGAAGCTGTGGCAAGACTTTGACTGGATTCTCTTTTTCTCCCTTAACAATAAACACCTTTGTTTGTTTCCTTTGACTAATATTTAAAACGGTTTGATGTGCAGAAAGTCGCATCACGCCGACCAGGAAGAGGGCAAACACTTTTTCTCACCACTGTATCAATAAAATTATCACATCTTTCTGAACACAGAGGCAGGCAAAAAGAGATAATTACTAAATAATTACTCTTTCACAGTATGTGTTCGGCACAAATCTATCTGCCAGGTCAGCAAATTTAGACTTTTGATGAGTATCGGTAGAAGATACTCATCAAAAGTATCTTCTATCAGCTAAAGTTATTTGACGAATTTGCAAGTCTGAAATTTCAATATTTTTTTCCCACTACAAAAGCAGGCATTGTATAGCAGTGCACCAGTACTGAGTGGGGCAAATGTTACCGAACCAGTTGGAGCAGTGAGAAAACAACGCCCACCACGTCATTGCGCAACAGTTTAAAAAAAATCAGAGCAATAAAAGGACACGTACAGGGATTTATTAGCTTATGCTGCTGGTCTGAGGTTATGAAATAATAGACTGGACTATTTAGGAAGCAATGTGCTGTACTGTTTACAAGCCTAACTATCCGAACTGAAGTCTGCTGTATTTTATTTCTGTTGCTGATTACATTCCCTTTAAATTCTCTGTTAAATGAGAAGTCAAAGTATATTTGCCTATGCGTGTTTATAACTCGTCTGTAAAGTGTGCAGTTAAAGAGGCTGACCTTCAAACAGACAAGCATCTGATTGGTTGGCTGCTGTGGCCTCATAAAGTTAACATCCACTACGCTTCAAGTTCAGCTCAGTTAAAGAAAAATATGTAGGAGTTCAACTCATGTATGCAGGGTTTCCCCCAGTGTATTATAAGCCTGGCGGGCCACCAGGCTTTACTTGTGCCCCCACCAGACTAAGCATTGCTTATTTACTTAAGTATTTTCAAAATGTTTGCATTTTTAAGTCTTTATAGATGGTGTTCAGGTATTAATTTTCCAATCTTTTAATAACACACAATTATCAAGTGATATTTTCAAATTTCCTGTCAACTTTAAACATTTTTTTAACTCAAAAACACAACGGTCTGCTGGACAAATGACTGCTCTAACACCCAACCACCGGACTCAGCAAGTTTTCTGGAGGAAACCTTGTGTGTAGAAACAGATTTAACTCTAAATATGTGTAAAGTTATATGACAGAATACAGATTAGGGTGACGGTAAAGAGGCCTTACAACCTCAAAGACTGGGAGCTCATTGCTAGTGCCAATTAATCTTCATCATTCATTGTTTGTTTTTTTTAAAAGTTGATGTAATCTTCTAAAAGTGCATACTTATTAGTCGTTCACTCAATGCACACCTGACTCTAAAGACAGTGTTGGGCATAAGGCACAGTGCGCAAACAATGGACCATCTGTCTGCAGATTATAACGTGGAACCCAGTGGAGACTTTACACTCGACTGCTTGTCAGTCTGTTGCTCGTCTTATGTTAATCGCTGTCAGCTGTAGGAAGCCGTGCAAAAATTATTTTTCTAAAAATAAAAGTACATTTATGGAACGTCATGCGGTTTGTGTTTTTAAACCATAACCAGTATTTTTTTTAAAACCGCTCTGAATTAGCATAGTGCACGCGGTGAAACGTTATCCTCTGACCAGTCCTGATTTGCTAAAGCACGCTCCACCGCGGCGGCGGAAGGTTAGCACGAGGAACCACGCTACCTACCCGGCTGTCATAACAACATTGTAAATAACCAGGTAGGCCGTGGCCAGGGCGCCCGGTCCTCTCTTCTTTTTCGCGGCCACATCGCCGTGGGCCGCTTTGCTGGTCCCCGGAGCAGCTGCCGACATGACTCCAACCCCCAAAACGCTCTCTGGTCCTGCACGACGGCGGCAGTCAGCTTCACCGAGCCAGGAAGAGAGCAGACGCTACTGCGCCAAGCGTCCACCTGAAGCAAGATTACCGCTACTCACTACTTCCGCTTTTACTTTTACTCGCCGAAAAAGCGCGATTCTTGGACTTACGTAATATTTTAATCAAATGAATTATTTTTATTTTAGCTGTCTTTAGACGTTATTCGTATTCACTGGAACAGGATGATTCACCACAAACGTGTTGCCTTGCATAAGACTCTTGTATAAATAATGACAGAAACAGACGGCACTTATCTTGAACAAATACTTCATCTTGGACCGTTTTTCTGAGCGTTTAGGGTTCAGTAAACGAGAAGCGCGCCCCCTACCGTTTGTCAAAATCCCACTAGTCTCCAGCTTATTTATTATTTATACGTCTGGAGTAGAAAACTCCAGACGTATTTCTACTATATTGTAGTATTTCTACTATAAAACTGCTTCGCAAAAGCAGTTTTTGTGTGAATGACAAAAACAAATTTTTTATGCAGATACAGTATTCAGATACCGTATCACAGTAACCGACTAATAGAAACTGGGTATTCCTCTCTTTCTCCACTAGAGGTCCCCATTTCACTTAGAAATGACACCGAAACGTCACTTTTAAATGAACATTATTTAGTAATTCCCGTTCTATCAATCTGCGCATAACGTTCTGTGTTATGTATAAGCAAACTACGTTTACATAAAAGTCACAAAATGTGATAAAACCTTTGACTTACATGCAACTCTCTCTCTCTTTCTCGCACACGCAGGCGTTGGGTTTGAGTAATAATGTTCAGGCATTATGCGAGACAGCCTGGCTTCCGGAAGAGCAACTGGTGTAACTTTAATGGACAAGGAGGAAGAGACGTTTGTTTAGGTTTAGCCTCGGCAACACATCTACTTTTCCCTTATCCTGGAGTAGGGTTTCTCTTGGTTTTTTTTAATCGTTAAAAATGCCTTTGTTTTCCCAAAACCCCTTCGACCAAGATGTCGGTGAGTATAGCGCTTGTTTTGGGGGCCTTTTAGTTTTAACCGAGTCAGTGCTGCTGTCGGGAACTGAAGCTAATGCTAACTTAGCAGCTGTAGTTCGATGTGGAGTTAATTTAGCGCTGAAAGCTTCTGTAATGTCAACAGTTACAAGTATGGATATAAGTATTAACTTATAACACACGGACTGATAAGCTGCCAACAGCTTGTTCAGCGGTGTTGAGGACTGTTTGGTAACCAAACTTCGAGTTTGACCAAAAGCCTGAATGATCAGTAACACACTTGTTCCCAAAACACCACAGTAGTAATAGTTTATTTCTTTCTTTTTTTGATTTATGGAGCTTTTGTTGAACATGGTTCAAAATACGATGTGGAAATAATGTTGACCATATCAAAATTATATATTTTAGGTTACAATTAATAACAGAAATACATAAAAATAATTAAAAGAATAGTATAATGTGAAATGTGTTGTTTGAGAACATTTCTTTGTTATTTAAGCACTTTTAAAACTTAAGGTTTACGCGTGATAGTGAATCATTTGAAAGGCCATGAACATTGGTCAACATGGCATTATTTTGTGTTTTAATAATTTGCTTGATGTAAAAAAAAAAAAAAAAAAAAAAGACTTAATCAGGCATGAATCTCAAACATTTTTCATGTGTTTAAGTGTAATAATGGGTCAAAATATCAAGTTAAAGTGGTAAATTTGGACCTAAATGGACAGTTTCGTCGGTACAGGCAGCATTTGAGTCAAACAAAAAATATGTAAATCTAAGTCCCACATGATCCAACTCATCAAATTATTAGCATTTGCTTTCATACAGCAGTATGCTATGCAGGTACACTCTATGGGTTAAGCTACAGCCCCTGGGCCTTCCTTAAAGGGAAAGTTTGGCACTCCCACAGCCTCCGCATGATGAATGATGTCAACGGTTTATGTCCACTGAACACAATTGTTTTTCTCTTTCTTGCCAACAGTAGATTTAAAATGACATTACTTTTTTTTTTTAATTGATGGATGAGCTTATTTTGCATCCACCTTATGTATATGCAGAGTTTCAACCCAGTGTATTATGAGCTTGGCGGGCCACCAGGCTTTACTTGTGCCCCTACCAGGCTAAGCATTGCTTATTTTTTTAAGTCTTTTTTAAATGTTTACATTTTTGAAAGACTATAGTTGGTGTTCAGGTGTTAATCTTGCAATATTTCAATGACATATGATTATCAAGTGATATTTTCAAATTTCCTGTCGACTTTAAACATTTTTTTAACTCAAAAATACGACGGGCTGCTGGATGAATGGAAGTTTTCTGGGTGGAACCTTGTATATATTTAATGACTAGAAATTTTCTGAACATCTTGGGTTTTTTCTTCTTTTAAGTGTGGAAAGAGTGTTGTATTCCTTTTTTTTAAAGCCAACTGAGCAGCAGTGGGTGGCACTATAATATAAACAAACAACCAGTGAAAATTGAAGAACTGTGAGATCGATGCAACATAAAACTACAACAGAATCAAACCATCACTTTTAAACATCTTGGTACCAGGTTACGATCTAATTCTTATTGGGTTTTTGCTTTTTATTCAGTTTAAATGAGCAATATTGTTTTTTGATATTAGCATCGCTGAACCCCACACTTTGCTGCGATTTTGAAAAATTTTGTCTTTTTTTTTTCTTTTTGACATTTGAAATAATAATGCAAAATTTGTATTCAGGTAACTGGTTTTACAGGTCAATCCATGTTGTTGGGCATTTATTCAAATGCAGTTTGAAAAACATCAAAATGGAGCACTGTCACATGAGCGACGAAAGCGGGGCAGGATGCTATGGTGTTGATGAAACTACTGACATTTCAGCAAGTTTTAATATTTTTTTGCAAGTGTACAAAAGTTGTAATGCACAGCACGCCTCTTTCACCTCAAATTATTGCCATCTGTTGTTTAAAGATAATTCTCTGGCCATCACCATGTCCATGTAAATTTTATTCAAAACATCCTCGTTCTCCTGCTGCGTCTGCAACACACCATGTTCTTGTATGACCAACAATGGCGCAGTGTGTGAACTGAAGAGTCATGAGTGTTGTGACAAATGTTCATTCGGGGAATTTCCTGTCCCTCGTATTACTCAGAAGCGTTCGGTTTGACAGAAAATCTACCTCCATCATAGCAACTGAGGTAGATTTTTATTTAGTTATTTATTTTTTAAGTTTCCAAAATAACCTGGAAATCCAACATGGTTACTGATTGATTAATTTTCACTGGCTATAATGGACATTTACATTTGAGTAACATGTCGTCTCTGCGGCTTTACTTTGACAAGGAGAAATGGCAACTTCCTGTATTGGAACACTGTGAATTATGAAATCTTCCTGAATTTTATGATTCATCAGCTGGGATATTATTCTAACTTGGGCTCCCAGGCCCTTGCGCAACATGTGTTAACTCAAACCTTCAGCCGCTCCGTGCTCGACACGAGCAAGTTCAACACCAGCCATTGGGGCTGGTGTTGATGCCAGCGAGCTTGTTTTCTCGCTTCACCATATGTGTCCATGTTCGCATATTTTCCAGAGAAGGCAACAAACGAAAACAACACAACAGACGACTGGGGGCTCATTATGGACATCTGCGACAAAATTGGAACGACGCCCAATGGGTAAGACGGAGAAGTTTTGTTTTTGACGTGGACACTAGAAGTAGTCTTAGATCATGTACCGTCTGTACCGCTGGTCTTCATATACAGTGTCCTGTCCTGGTAATTAATTTATTTTTGTTTGTTTGTGGTACAGGCCAAAAGACAGCTTGAGATCCATAATGAAGAGAGTCAACCACAAAGTGCCCCATGTTGCCATGCAGGCTCTCAATGTGAGTTTCACACAGCAATTTAAGAAGAAAAAATACTTAGTCCAGTATATCTTAGATTCCCCTTACACACTATATAATCAGAAACAATGAGCTTGTTTATTCTAGAATAGCGATCGTTACCCTTTTATGCTAAATCCTTTTTATATTAATAGAAAAAAAATTAATATTAAAATGTTATAAATATATTTTTAAGTATTTTGAAACGTTTATTGCAGTTTATTAATTGAAAAAAGTGTAATAATTTTTTAATATGTCTTAAACATTTTTAGAGCACTTTGATTCAACATTTTAATAAAATGATCAATAAATATATTTTATTACATTTCAGATACCAACTTTACTTAACATGTTTATTTGTTTAGTTATATATATAAGTGTTTGAAACCTTTAGAGAAAATATGACTTGATTTTTTAAATTTTATTTCTGAGCCAGTTTTGAAAATGTTTAACAAGGTGCTGCATAAAGACCTTTTGTTCAGCCATATGTTCAGAAAAAGGAACAAGTCTTATTTATTTATTTATTTACAAATATTATAACTTAATTTACTTTCTGTTTTGCCTGTAATACCATGCAGTGATGACATCACCATTCTTCCAGATATTGTATCAAACCTAAGCCACTGTTATTTATACCTAATCACCTGATATTAACACAGGATTCTGATTATTATTACATGCTTTTATCAGCTGCTGTAAAATGCCACCGTCTTGTGTTACAGCTACTGGGTGCCTGCGTATCAAACTGCGGCAAAATATTCCATTTGGAAATCTGCTCAAGGGAGTTTTCTGCTGAAGTTCGCAGCGTGTTGAACAAGGTGCGTGTCCTGCCAGAGGCTTTCCTTTCTCCCTTTATGTTTGCTCGTCTCCTGTTTCTTTTTCCGCGTGTGTAAGATGTATATCCACACCCTTCCTCTCGTCCCTCGGCATTTAATTAAGCTAGCGGTTAAAATATTCCATTGGGAAATGGGACACTCCTTCAGTGCTCAATGATTTCTGATAAACATGCAGCATAACGTTATTAAAGCAGTAGCATCTTTTTAATCAAAGTTTTTGAAGATGGAGAGCAATATTTGGACACAGTTGATATATTGAATTGCATTTAATAGTGTTTTTCATTGTGATGAACCATGCTAAATAAAACATTTTTTCCTAAAAGTGTTCCCTTTTCACATTTTTATGCTTAAGGCTATTTCCAAATCTTCTGCATACAAACATTTAACATTTTGTTTAGGGCTGCAATAGGGTTCAGCTGAAGCTGCAATGATCTGTTTCAGATGCGAGTGACATAAATTTGTGTTTCCTGTAATATTCAGGCCCACCCTAAGGTGTGTGAAAAGCTAAAGGCGATGATGGTGGAGTGGGCAGAAGGCTTCCAGAAGGATCCCCAGCTCAGCCTGATTGGTGCCACCATCAAGAGCCTGAAAGAGGAAGGGGTCAGCTTCCCAGCAGCCACCTCACAGGTGGGTGGAAAGTAAATGGCATGTTGACCCTGTGGGAGGTTTTGTGTTTGTACTCCAGATTTGTTCGTATAAAGCCACATAGAAAGTAGTTTCTAGGTCAGTTGTTGTTGAAAACACATCAGACTTCACGTCCCGACCTCTCAGGGTGTTTCTGAGTTAGAATCTGTAGTTCTTTTATTTTAGTCCAAATCAGTTGATGAGTTTAACTTGTAATTTCTTTCCCTGGTGGCTCCGATTCCACATCAAACCAGTCCGGGACGCTTAATGTGTTTATTGGTTGGATGTAACTAGGGCTGAAACGATTCCTCAAGGAAAATTTATCTGCATCGAAGCTTCGTTAAATTATGTTTTATGATGTAGCGCGCCATGTTCCGCCCGGATCATTATTTGTGGAGGGCAGCGCTCTCACTTCTGCCTAAGAGTTGTTTTGAAGTGCTAGCAGCATAGTGTTGAATTGTGCTGCGTTTTGTCAGAGTTTGGGGAGAAATAAGGATTGTTGAATTTTGCGGTGCGATGGTTGGAGTACAACAGCTTTTGTGTCGTCGGAATCACTTTGACATGGGAAGGGAGGAGAAGAGGGAGAGAGAAAGAGGATAATGATAAAAATATTCTACAGAGTACTCGATTACTAAAATCTTCTTTTACAACAGCCCTTTGAATGTATCCAAACCAAATCTACATCCAGGAAGCAGATGCTGCGTTCTGAGCTAGTAGAAAATTTGGAGCATTTAAACATATCACTAGCCTGGCTATTGCCTTCATATGCAGTTTTGCCCAATTCTCATCTTTCTTCAGCGCTCCGTCCAGGATTTCTCCAATAGAGATTGATTTCTCATTCGGTCTATGTTGGCTTCCAAATAGCAATCAATTAAAGTCAGAGCAAAAGCAGCGTGTAAGACATTTTATTTTTCACTGTAACAATTTATCGAATAACTCAAGAACCTCCACTATTAAAATTCCTTGACGCACATTGCCTGAACAAAGTTTTGTGAAATTATGTTTAACTATTTAACACCGTGTTTTCCGGACGGATTGGAGTTGTCAACAAATGCTAAGCACTATTAGCATAACATAGGATGACCAAACATCCTCTTTCCTCATCTTGATTAATGTTGAGAAGGTGGGATTTTGAAAAAGACGTTCTACTAGGGTTTACCATGTCGCACAATGCAACAGAATCCTCCCTATGGCGAAGCGCTTCGCTTGTAGCGAACACCTGGTAGACACCAACCACTCTAGAGTTTGTTTGGAACCGCATGTTTTAGTGTCTGTGTGTTTGACACAGGATTTCAAGTTTTGTTGAAAAAGGATTTCCAGTGGTTTCTACTCCACCGCATGATTCTTGTACTGTATGTTAAGTAAATGTATGAGTCACAGGTTGAAGTAGACTTTAATCTCCAGCTGTTGTAAAGTCTCTGACCTACAATTTTGTTGTCTAATAGTCGGATCGAATTTCTAAAGGTGCTTTATAGCCGACATAATTAAAGGAGTATCTCACACTGTGTGACACAGAAGTATTCATATGAACGCACTTTGTTACATTACAGCCACAAATGTCAATGTAGGCTAGTGGGATTTTTTTTATTTGCGATGCATACAGTAACTGTGGAGTGAAAGGAAAAGGTTAATGTGTTACAAATAACAAACTGTGCAGGGTGGTTCATACATGCATTCGTCTCCACTCAGTCAATGCTTTACTTTGTCAAATCTCCTTTTTTTTATGTTTGCCACACTTTTCAGCTTTTTGCAAAAATATTAGATCCTTGTAGCTTTTTACTTAAAAAATTGATTAAAAAAATTATCCCGTTAAAACCCGATATACCAAATAAAAAGACACAAACACATTTTTTTTTTCTTACTGTCTGAAGTTAAATCAGATCAAACTTATCCAAACTGAGAATGACCAAAATTCTAATTGGCCGAGAATGTCGAATTAATAAGACACCATCAATAACGGTGATTAATTATATCATATAATTGTGAACTGAAACAGTTTTCTTTAGTCAATTTCCATTGTTTTGTGAAGTGTGATGCTGGAAAAAAGTGAAAACTTACCCGAAAAATGTGTAAATTTTCCTGTGGGGACGGTGGGGTTTTCGAACCTGACATTGTGTAGGTACTCAAGATAACATAACATTGTCGTGCCCTTAAGTATGAATATTTGTGCAGTGCAATTTGTTATGCGATCAATTTTCCAAGAGTGAATAGAAAAGTAAAACAGGACTAGATGACAACACATCTCTTTGTTAAAGTGTAAAAGCCATTTGGAGCGCTGCGTTTAGTTGGGGTGTGAGGAAGCCGCAGTGGCTCACTGGAAGACAGGTGCCACACCGAGGCAGCAGGTCTGACATTTAATCTGTGAAAGCTCATGAGCAAACATCAGCAGGCTGCGTGGCTCAAGCTGCGCCAGTATTTACCTTTGCCTATCATCCATTCTGAACACAAATATCTTTTTTTTAAAAAAAAAACAGTACCCCGGCATTTCTCCATCTGAATTGAATTTCATAACATTAAACCCATTTGCTGTCATTTTGCCTGCTGGCCGCACAGCGCGCGCGTCAACGTCTCTGGAAGCGACGCAGATTATGACGTTGAAGTAGAAATTTAGATTTTCATGAAATTACTAATTTTGTTTCTTTAATGATTTATGTTTATTGCCTCTCTGCCTGCTTGTTGGAGTTCACTCCAAGGAGCAGGCACCAACAACATGTGGTACCCAGCACGAGCTGCAGGGGGCAGGAAACCAATTTTTCCCCATTCAGTCTTTGTGCAACACTCTCTCCTTCCTCCCTCTTTTGTGTATTCACTCACACAGATGTGACCTTATGTTTCTATATTGACCACAGGGATCCAGCACAAAGGTCAGCACACCCGCAACGAGCAAAACACCAGACGACGATGACCTGGCCAAGGGTAAAGACGGATACTGCGTATTTTTACAGTTTGATGCATTATTCAGTAAAAGTCTGACTTTGTTGTTTTATAAATTACATTATAAGCCCTTCATCTCCTCTTTTGTTCCTCTAAATAAAAAAAAAAACAAAGTCAATTTAAAAACTGTTCTTTTATTCTTTTTTCTCTCGCAGCCATTGAGTTATCCTTACAGGAGCAGAAGCAGCAAGCGGAAACGCGACCTCTGACCCTGACCTCTGACCCACCAACGAACACGAACGGCGGCGGAGGGCAGGAGATCCGAAAAGTGCGCGCGCTCTACGACTTCGAAGCAGCCGAAGACAACGAGCTCACCTTCAAAGCCGGAGAACTTATTATAGTTTTGGACGACAGGTAATATTTCATAACTCACATTTATAAGTCAGCGCTGCTGAATCAACCATTGGATGCAGATAAACTTATCTGATTGAATAAGTTTAGGGAAATTATGTATTTTGGAGAAAAACGCTCATGACTATGTAGATTTGGAAGCCCAGGTGATGTTGTATTGTTTCTTTAATAGAGCAGTCGCTGCAGAAACACAGTGCAAATACTTTAAAAAGACAATATGATCATTGAAATCAGATTTGAAGTTCTCTTTAGCATTTCAGCGATTGGCGCAGCAAGCATTACAAAAACGGAAAATAAAATAAAACCTGTACATTATAAAGACTATTTGGAGGATATTAGACAGGCGTCAGGAGAGTTTTACCTGCTGTCGGTGTTTTGTTGCTCCTCCAAACGCTGCTTGGATTGTTTTCTGTGGTTAGCATGCACAGGTTCAGCCATGAAGGCCTTTTGAATTAATTGGCATTTCTTGTATGTGTGTTGTTTTTTTTTTTGTGTGCAGTGATCCAAATTGGTGGAAAGGAGAAAACCACAGAGGAGTCGGGCTTTTCCCCTCAAATTTTGTCACAACCAATTTGAATGCCGACCCAGAGCCAGGTCTGTTTTGTATTTATTTTCTCTGTAACAGTATAGCTACCGAACCGTAACACAAACATGCACAATCCTCCCATGCGCTTATATTTGCCCTTTTCTTTTTGTCTTTCTGCACCGCTACCCAGTGCAGAAAGACACCGAGTTTGCTGTTTCTAATTGCTTTCATTTGCTCCACAGTGGCTAACATCGAGAAGTCGGCCGCTCCGGAGGAGACGAGTCTGGAAATCAGAGCCGAACCCGAGCCGGTCTACATCGACGAGGTAACTCGTTTTCTGATGAACATGGATTTATCAATCCACACGGCCTCCTAATGAACCTGCCGTTTTCCCTGCGCAGACGAAGATGGACAGAACGCTGGCGCTCCTGCAGAACGCGGATCCTGCAGATGCGACTCCTGACTCCGCAGAGCTGATCCAGCTGGAAGGCATGCATCTAAATGCTGCTGTAGATCTAAATCGACTGTTATTATCTAAACCGTTGTTTTCTCTCTCTCTCTCTGATTGAACAGGTGCATGTGAACAGATGAACCCGCTGATTGATGAGAAGCTACAAGAGATCGACAGGTGTTGTTTTGTACAATTTTCGCAATATATAAAGGCCAGCGTTAACTTAAACGATGTTGTGTAACGTCCCTTTCCGTGCCCCAGGCATCACTCGGAGCTGTCAGAACTCAATCTGAAAGTCATGGAAGCCTTGGAGCTTTACACCAAGCTAATGAACGAAGCCCCTTACTACGCCGCGTACTCCAAGATGCAGACGCAGTACGGCCCACCTGGCTCTTCTGTGCCCATGCAGGTCAGAGCAATTCAATTCAATTCAATAAGAAAAAAGTTTTGTCAAATTATATTGGTGTTTTCAATCAACCTTTATTTATAAACTGTATGAACACCAGTGTAAAGTAAAATTAGTCCTTTCAGAGGAAAAATCTAACATAGAAATATCATAGATATATGACACAAAACCCCAATAAATTTACCATCATATATGCCAACACACCCACCTGGACACAATAAAAACTCCTTTAAAGCGCAAGAAGGAAGCATCATTTTCACTAAGGGATGGAACGCTGAAAAGTAAAATGTAAGAAGCCTGTAAGATGAATATTAATCGCAAAGGATAAAGTAATTTGCCTAAAAATGTATAGAAACAAATAAAAATCTTTAAAAAAAGAAATTAAATGAGTAAATGTAGAACAGCTGCACAATATGTAATCATAACATTATTCCTGAAATTTTAAATTGCATAGATGTGAAACATTTTCAGATGTTTTTTTTTGTTGTTTTTTTTTAACCGTTATACATATCACATATTTGTAGTGCATTGACGATTTTTAACAATGGCACTACAAAATGTAGTGTCTGTAATCAGCTTACACAACCGTTGACTACATGATGCGTTTATTATGTATTTTATGTTACCCTGCAAACAGTCCTCTGCAATTCTGACATTGCATCGGCTATTATAATTACATATATTGTGCAGCTGTAATACACTGGTAATTGAATAATTCATAGACAAAATAAAATTGGAAGATGGATAAAATTATGTAAATCCTTCGCAGGCTCATCTGAATCCACACTTTAAAAAAAATGTGAAGACAATGTTCATTAGTAGCTTGAAATAAATTGGCAAGATTCACAAATCACTAAAGGAAATGGTTGCCTATAAGCTATTTTATAGATATATATTTTTTAATAAATATGAGTATTTTTTATAAGTATATTTAAAACAAAAATATGAATTCAGATTGCTGGACAAACAGGAAGCAAAGCACTGCGGGCTCCATTTTCTCTGTGGCATGTACAGAATCGATAGGAAGCAGAGCTGTCATGCATAATTTAAGGATGGAGCCGTTTCACAGTACAGAAAGCTGAAGTGTGAAGATCCCGTGTTCAGACAGAGGTTTTGTTCTGGACAAATCTTCTATGCTGCTTTTCTGTAACCCTGCAATAAAATCACAGCACTTAATACTCATATATTCTGCTTACTAATTCTGACTTATTAGAGGGTTAACTAAGAAAATCTTGAGAATAAAGGCCTGAAGCGTTGACTGCATTGCATTTGGGTTCAGTTTCTACCCTCTGTCTTTATGTATCCTATTTTATTTTTTTCCCTTAGTTTTTCTGGGTAAGTTACTGTCAGCATTTTTCCCTCCTTTGAGAAGCTGGAGCAGTTTTGCACTTTTCAAGCAGTGACTTTTTTCTTCTTCTTCTCAGTAATGATTGATGCTGACGACTCTCCCTGCAGATTTCAAAGTCTATCAATGTCACCGGTTAGGTCTACACTCGAGTAGCCCTCAGTGCTGCTCTTGCTATTCTTGGGACTTTTTTGTTGTTGTTTCAGAAGCCAATTTTTTTTTTTAAAAATGAAACATTTCACCCTAACCTTTATAGCAGCAGTTTTTATTTGTGTTTTATTTCAGGGGAAATGCCTGGTATCTGGTGGATTTTCACCAATCTTTAGTGGTTTTCTTATTCCCGTTTGCTACTTGTTGTTTTTGTTTTTTTTATGGGATGCCAAGGATGATCTAACTTACTTTTATTTTGTAAAAGAAAATTAGTTAGGAATGTTGAATGAAAATTTACTCATCAGGGTTAATAGATGAGGCATTGAATTTATAGTTTCACTTAGAAAACTAAGAGGACATATTAGGGCCATTATGCATAGAAAAAAAACCCCAAGAGGAGTAAATTTCTGGCAAAATATCTCCGAAATTTTCGAGAAAGACAATTTTGAGCTTGAAAAGTAGAAATTTTGCTTGTTTAAAAAAAAGTTTAAAATTGGTATCAGAAATTTTGTAGGGAAAAAACCCCTTGGAAAACCTTTTTGTTATACTGTGCAGCTTTAGATTTACCTATTCAATGTTTGGATGCTACGTAACACCTGTTTTTCACTCATTTTCTTTGCTGTCTTCTTGAGGAAGTACATAATCTTAAAATAATAATTCATATTAAAACTTGTTCTTCATTTATCAGGCTTACCTCGGACCAGCTGGTGCCCCGTACCTGCCTCCCGGCGGTCCCCAGGTTCCTCCTGCGCAGTCTTACTCTCTGCCCAACGACCAGCCTGGACCGCTGCATTCAATACCCCCCACCGTCACAGCGCCCCCTAACAGCCAGGCTGCTCAGCCTCCCTACATGAGGTAAAAAACTTTTTTTTATAAAACTCTAGTCTGTTTCTCTGGAAAATCCAGTTGGTTTATGGAGGCGTGAACGACTAAAAAAAAAAAAAAACTCTAATCCACCTAAAAACCTAGGCGTCGGCTCGATTAAAGTGAACTCTGGTGCAGTTTGAATTCATTTTTGAATGCCAGGTGGACCGGAGGCCACTAAAAAAGCAGGAAACCGAGTATACCGCTGTGCATTCTGGGTAAATACAACCAAAACAAACGCGAGAGTCTTGCGCTAACGGGAGAAATGACTCGTGGTCTGTTGCCAGAGAAAAGTAAAAGCCCTGCAACAGCTAAATGTGACTTTACTTCATTTTTATTTACATTTCGTGAAGAAGAAAGTTGCAGTCGTGTCTTCTTCTGAGGTTTTGGTGTATTTTCCTTCCGTGGTTCTTGGTGCAGCGCCACCACAGGCAAGGAGGGAAACAGGTTTGTGAATCGTTTGGATCGTTTGGCGCGGTGTAAAAGAGAACCAAACCAGAAAATGTAACAAATGCTGGTATGTTTATCCCCAATCAAACTGGGTCTACCACAATGTCTGATGTGAAAACACCCTAAGAGAACAGATAGCGTAGCATTTTGAAAGTAGGACCAAAAGTTTTGAGTCAGGTCTCATCTGAACAGAGCACCTCC
The DNA here is from genome assembly GCA_903067055.1 of Poeciliopsis paucimaculata. Classification (NCBI taxonomy): domain Eukaryota; kingdom Metazoa; phylum Chordata; class Actinopteri; order Cyprinodontiformes; family Poeciliidae; genus Poeciliopsis; species Poeciliopsis paucimaculata. Next base: position 25,834 of record CAEGAD010027382.1, read on the forward strand.
CTCTATTTGAATCCCAGAACCTAATGAATCCTAGATGAGGATTTTGTTCAACATCTCACCAATCTCTCAGTTTGACTCCAGTAATAAAAAATATGATGTGTGTGTGTGTTTCCTTCGCAGCAGCGGGATGAACTCCCAGTACATGACCCAAGCTCCAGGTGCTCCTTACCCAGGCCAGGCGGGCATGGCCATGGATATGTCAGCATATCACAACGCGGCTAATATGCCTCCTGTGTCTTACCCTGTGGCTGCTCCTCCTCACCAGGCAGCTCCTCCTCAACAGCAGCAGCAGGCGGCAGCGTACTACCAGCAGCCTTTGCTGTAAACCTCTACACAGCCACGCAGACCTTCAGCTACTCTCTTCTAATATTCCAGTTTTTGTTCAATCAGTTGAACTGTATATGTTTGTTTTTGTTTTTTTTCTGGCCTTACAATGTTGTTGAGGGATCTGAAATGTGTCCGGGCGAGCACGCGAGTCAGGAGTCAGCTGCCGTCTGCAAGGCAGAACACAAAACACTGTTATTTATCTAACGTATTGATTATCAGCATTTCACAGTTCAACAGAAATACTACTTCTGTACAGTGCTATTTTCGACGTGGGCTTTGATGAACTCCCTCTGAATGTAACGTTTGGTGCTGGAGATGGGGCGGTTAGACTTCAGACGAACGGGAGCGACGCTTACATTTTACCTTCACAGCCTTGTTTTGAAGCTCACACAGGGAGATCGGCGCAGCAGCTGCAGCCCTCCTGTCGGCAGTCTGCACAGATTAGGCTCTCGGCCTAATAAAAGAACACGCACCGGCAGGAATAAACCCGTCCTCGCACTTCAGGCAACGCGCAAACAGTACACAAGCCTTGGCAAGAGCAAAATATATTGGCGATTGGCAGGGGGTTAAGACGGCGGCGGTGTACTTCTTCGCTCCCGACGTGCGAGCCGCATGACGGCACGCTGCAGCCTGAACGCGTCTGGTACAGAATGCGGCCGGCGAGGGTAAACAAAGCAGAAAACACCAGATGTACGTGGGCAGGGATAACTGGACTCTTGCTAGACAAAGCGATGCATGAAAAACTGAAGCTGCATGATGGGCTAAACGAGGGGAATTTCAGGTTTATTTGCAGCAGCTTTCCTATATGATTTGAGCTCCAATCCTGCTTTTTTTATTTCTTGTTTTTAATTCCAAGAGTAAAGTTATGTGAAGGAAAATTAAGCTCAGTCTTTCTCCTCTGACTTGATCTGAGGGACTAGTCTCTCTCTCTCTCTGTAAAGCCAGCTCTTCACCTTCACCAGCATCCATGTTTTAAATGTCAGAAATGTTTTAGCATTACTGTAAACGAATCGCCGCTTTCCCACAAACCCGCTGCCTAGCATTCTGCCGAGATATTTATGTAATATCTAGCTCTGTGCTTTTTCTTTCTTCCTTCCTCCCTTTGTGTGCATTTGAGGATATCCGTGTCAGAACGTCTTCATGCCGACGTTCGTCTTGAAAAGATTCAAGACGAACCGTCAGAAAATTCTAGCTCTCTGAGGTGGAGCACTGCCATTCGACCAACAAGGACTTTTATGTTGAAGCAACAAACTACAGAAGAGCAAATAGAAATGCTCAGATTATGAAATCTGATAAAGTTCAGATTACATAATTTACACATTAAGCAGTACAAACAAACAAATCTAGGCAGGGTCTTCAGAAGCTCGTCAAGTCAACTACTCGAATTTCTTAGTTTATTAATCGTATAAAATGCTGCGTCATCTGAATGTTATTACATCTCTTAGTAGGGCTTTCGCAATTCAGTGGAACTTTAGAGTCTCTGTTTATGCAAATGTACATTATTGAAATCTTTTAATTTCATAACATATTTCAAGATCAAATATGCACATGATTTAATTATATATATATATATGGCTTTATAAATGTGTAATTTGCATTGTTGAAACTAGTTGGGGGTTTTTTTGGCTTCTACTTTTTCTCTGTCCAGGTTATTTGCAGAGGTTTTCAGTAATATCTCAATGTGAGACACCATGCTTTAAACCTTCTGTTTTTAGCGTTCATCAAATCTCCCGAACGTGTTGCAGTGACCCCCTCTGACCTCTGTCACACGTTTTAGCAGAACATGTCCTGTTTCTCGTTGCAGCACCCTGCTGTTCTTGGAGTTGTACATTTTCATGTTGATATTGCACCTTAGCTTTGTAAACGTTTATTTACCACTGAATGCCTTGATTTATTAGTTTTCTTCTTCTTCTTCTCTAGAAATCAAATAATGACAAACATGTTGGGTGAGCGACCTCTTTGGATTTGTATAATTCTGTACATTTGAAATATTCCAGAAAAGGTTTCTTTATCCGGGATTTTAAAACTGCTTTTGTAACAGAGCAAACTTATAAATATTCTTTAAAATAAAAGAAATTAAATTAATCTGTTCCTCCTTACTTTATTTTTCTGTCTTTAATATTTCTGATCTGCCCAGAAAGCATGATTTATTCATTAAAGCTGCCCTTCCTCTAACTGCTTACTGTACTTCTAAAACAGGAGCAGCTGGAATGACGGCGCTGTGTGGTGTTGAAGTGCAAATAAAATCTGCACAGGGGTAAATATTCAGGTTGAGCATTTGCTGTGTGTGTGGATGCTTTCCTGAAATCTGGTGCAGGATTCCAAAAAACAAACACACTGCAGTTGGGTGATGAAGTCTGCTGAGGAAGACTGAATGTTTTATCATCTGTTTGTGTTGACGAGATGCAAAAGCCAGAACTTTCCACCGGGTTGACAAGATATGAATGAAGAAATTTAGGACCTAAAATAAACCGAGGAGGAGGCTAAACTGGGCCGCCTTTTAACTGTTATGGAGAAAATCTTTAAATTGTAACCATTAAGTCCAATAATGGAACCGATCGGCTTATTTATTCTGCATATTTTACATACATACGATAGTGAAATTTATTTCACTATCATATGTATAGTATAGTATACTGTATATATATACACGTATATATATATATATATGCATATATATATATATGTATATATACATACAGAGAGAGAAAGAGAGCAAGAGCATTTAGTAGGCTTAAATTAAATCTACTTAATGTAATGAAGCCACTAATCAAATATTATTTTGCACAGATTAGAGATTCTTTGAAGCACAATATGAATTTATAAAGCCCTTTCATGTAAAAATGGAGGAAAATCAACTAAAATGTCCTGTTGTGAACCCAGGACTGTGTGTTGTGCGTGGGGCCCAAACGCAGCGGCTGGCCCATGGCGGATATCGGTGAAAGTACCGCCACTGCGTAGTTACGACCTTTTTTCCTCCTCAGCTTTCACGGTACAAAGTGTTGCTCTGTTTACACTCGTTCACTGACGTCTTTCGAAATGCAAGTTGTTTACAGTGGAAAATATACAACGATACATTGTTGGGATTTTTTAAAAATCTGTTTTTGTGTTCATTGTAACTAATTTGTAGCGTTTTCATCGCGCGCCGAGTGTCTGAAATCCCGCAGTTGTCCTTTGAACGTGAACACAGCACAGCTTGTGATGTGAGTGGAGGAAGAAGAAGAGGAGGAGGAGGGTTAAAAGGCTCTCTGTTGCCAGTTCTGCTGCAGAGTGGGACCCGCCAGCACCTGTTCTCCTCCCTTCTGCCGCCGTGAAGCGACGTAAAGCTGGAGCCGGCGGTGCTTTGTCCCCCGCCGCCGGAGCAGCCGCAGGCGGAGCAGCCGCTCCAGTGGAGCGGCGCGGAGCGGCATCCTCCGCCGTGGACCGACGAACTGGCCGAGATGTCCCGACACATCTACACCCGACACGGGATAGCAGACGGACCGCAGAAGCCCGTGTTCCAGGTAGGAGGAGAAAACACACAAAAAAACAAAGAAGAAGAAAGACAAAATGTACTTTTTTATTTTTTTATTTTTTTTTTAGGATAGTTAGATATTAAGTAAATAATAATAATGATAAAAAAAACAAACGACACCTTAATCTCTCTAAAACTGTACCAGACATTGAAATTAGTCTTCAAAAACTAACACGACCCCCCAACAGAACCTGAAGTCATTACCTCTGGTCTATACAGAACCACTCTTCATCACTCCTGAGTCTTCATCACTCCTGAGTCTTCATCAGTCAGGGAGAAAGAAATGAAATGAGGTGCTCAATTATTCAACATTTCCTGATGGAGCTCATTAGGTGATGTATTAGGCGGTTCTCATCGATTTTATTATTATTATTTTACATCCCAGCGCAGTTTGCTTTCTTTAGTTGCTGTTTTCCAGATCGGGTCTCAGAAAAGTAAAAAAAAAAACAAAACAACAACCCTACAAAACATACATTCACTAAAATATATAATAATTTTAACAATCACTAATTATGTATGCGACTTACTGATCATTGGACTATTTTGGGCATCTTTTTACAATGTGGAGTTTGCGCATAAATGGGATTTTACATTCCAAATTATCCATTATTAATACATTAAAAAAGAAAAAGACACTAAATAAATTAAGATGGAAAACTGCCAAAAAGTTTTCCATCTTAATTTATTAAGATGGAAAACTTAATAAATTAAGTTTATTAATGTATTAATAAATTATATTAATAATTTATTAATAAATAAATTATTAATATAATTAATAATTATAAATCATAATTATTAATTATTAATAATTATTAGTAATTATTAATAATTAATATTAATTAATATTAATATTAATTAATATTAAGACAGTGTTGATATTAAGAGACAACACTGTCTTAATTAAGACAGTGTTGTGTCTTTGTGTTGCCCACAAAGACACAACACTGTCTTTGTGGGCAACACAAAGACAGTGTTGCCCAAAGACAACACTGTCTTTGGCCCCAGACAGTGTTGTGTCTGGGCCCAAATTGATGCCCAGACACAACACTGGGTCAATTTGGGCATCACTCCCTTAGTTCTGCTCTGCTTTGTAAGATATTCAAGTATTTTTTTTAAAATTATTTTTTATTGGAGTTTTCCTGAAATCTTCTCTTGACATCCCCTTGAGGCTCGGGGGGTTTGCAGATTGAGCTTTGGAAAATCTGAAAGCGTCCAGATGCTCTTTCCGCTAACCAGGGGACAGGATGCCACACACAGGCGCAGTGAGGAGAGATAAGAAGTGAAATCGTTTATCATATGCTCTCCACTTCCAGGTGAGGCGTGACCTCATCACTCTGGAACAAAGTGGCTGTGAATGAAAATAGGTCAGCGAGAGGATAGTGACTTGCAAAAGTATTGATGTTTTTCCGTTTTCTGTCGAGATCACAACAAAAAAAAAAATCACAAAGATATTATAGGTGGGGAAGAATCTTGGGTAAAAAAACAATCTGCTAAAAAAAACCCTCTAATCTGTGATAGATGCTTCCGAAACATTCAGGATGGTTTACGGTAAATCTTATTCACGTGGTATAATCAAAGTCCAGGCCTAAATCCCAGTGGAAATTTGTGGTAAGACCTGGAAAGCCGCTGTCCAGAGATGCTGCCCGGTCCGATCTGATGGAGCTCTGGAGCTGCTCAGCAAAGATGTACGGGCAAAAACGTCACTCTGTGGGTGTGCAAACCTGCTAAGAGACACACCTGAAGGGGGAACTGCAGTAAAACATGTTTCTACAAAATATTTCATTCAAAATGTATTTGTCTGACACAAAAACCCAATAAAATATGTTGAAGGTTGTGGCCGTAGCATGAAGAAAAGGCAAACTTTTTAAGATCTCCAGATGAATGTCTGAGTCGTCCAATATGTCCTGCTGTGTGTGTGAAACTTTGCTCTTTTGGATTCGCTCCTTCACCTGCCGCGTGACTCTGATTCTACGTCTCCTCGGCTTTGCCAGGGCAACAGAGGAACCTACTCCAGGCGCAGCCGCCTGAAGAGGTCCGACGGCAGCACCACATCCACCAGCTTCATCCTCAGACAGGTAGGGGCCTGAATCTCATCGGCGTGGCTGCAGCTGCGTGTTTGTGGGGGGTCGTTGGCGTCATTATTTTTGGCCCCAGGTAAGCATCCATCCATCACCCCTTGTTCCTCCCACCAGAATGTCTCACAGCAGTTTGATAAATCCGCTGAAGTTCTGGATGCGGTGAGCATTAATTACATTAATAACCCCAAGGTTATTACTAATGGAGCTTATCTGGACACGCCTTTTCTTTCTCTTCATTCATTCATTAGCAAGTTTTTATAGTTATTTGCTATATGCAAGGCTTCCCTTTATTAATGGATATGCATGAATAAATACATGTTAAGCCAATGGTTTCAACACTTCAGAATCGTCAAGAGAAAATGACTTGTGATTTTTACTTTTTTTTAATTTTTTTTACTCAAGAGCAGACTAAGCATAAGCATGCAAGGTTTTAATTGAACAACTAAAGTACTTGGATTTTTTTTTTTGGATGTATAAGTAATTTTCCTTATAAAAAGAAAAGCATCCAGTTTGCAAATTCTTTCGGGCTCAATTGAAAACCAAAAGAAAAAAAAAGAAGTTCATTTTCAGTAATAAGAACGGGATTAGGGCGTGGCCTACTTTGGTTTTAACGAGAATGCAATGGTAATAATGAATGGCATTTAAAGTTTAACATTCCCTACCCCATTAGGGATAAGGGTGAACAGATGGAAGTTTAATGTAAAAAAAACAATCAACTAAAACTAAAAAGTAAAGTCTTTGTGCTGGTGGTTGAGATTTGTAGCATTCTTGACCTGCTTAACAGCTAATCAATCTTCCCCATTTGGATTTTTCTTGTTGCTGACTTCAGGACCAGATCAATTAACTTTTCTTTTATATTACCGCAACTTCTCAGAAAGACTTAGCAAATTTCCAGGCTTGGTTTTCAAAATGCTTTGGATTCCCTGCTGATGTCCATTTCAGTCATTTATTTAAGAGCTACAATACAACATGTATTTTAAATCCCAGTGTTCCTTTCCCATAAGTAACCTTGGGAAGTTTCACATTGAAAATGGTTGGATTTTTGCCCTATTTTAATCTAACCTGTAAAAATAAAGTCAGTGAGACTGAGTTTGTCCTAAATCTTCTCAAATGCTGTCCCGCTGAAACTCGTGCAGTGAAAATTATGCTAATTAACACACTGCAGGCGTTAATTACTGGAGAAGTAAGCAAGGTCATCTGTGAAGCAACTGTGTGTGTTTGAAGCAGCGAGGCCCGTTCACTCAGACAGCAACCGTTTAGAGCAAAGAGGCACAAAAACTGTATCTACAAACAGCAAACCACGGGGTGAGTCTTGTCACATTCTCAGATTCGCCGTCTGAAATCAAAACAAAGAAACTGTAGAAAAGGAGTCTGCAGCTGGAGTGCACCTCGTCTGTTTTCCTGACCTCAATCCGTCGTTTGGTGCCATAAAAACGGCGCTTTGCTTCAGCATCAAGTGAAGGAATCGCTTTGACGTCGGTCGGTGGTTCGGTGGGTTGCTGGGGACGCTGAGCCTCTGTGCCCTTCTCCACTTCAGGGAATTAAAATGGCCTGGATTTGCACTGGAGCTGCTTTTGTAGGCGTCCATCAACCATGTATAATTCATAAAGGCTGGCATGTTTGAACGCAGATGCTGCTGCTGCTGTTGCCTCCTTCATGCGCGCAACTTTGAAACAAATTCAAATTTATCCTCCGAATAAAATCCCTCCTATAAGTTAGAAAAGCAGAAGGAAACCTAAAATGAACTTTGACATCCCTCTTAAAAAAGTTTCTGATTTAATTACAACAAGCATTAACTGTTCCATATCCCATCGATTGACATTGTTGGGTAATTGTGGCGGAAATCCACAAGAAGAGAGAGGATGTGTGGCGTAGTGGACGAAACAGGAAGTGGGGGGAGAAAGTGGGCACGACACAAAGAGGAAACCTGAATAAAAAGTCAGTGAGGAAGACGGAGATCGATCTCAAAGCCTTCGCCCGCCTGTTCTTATCAAATGCTCACTAATTTTTCTGCAACACCCCCGCTGTGGTTTGTGTCATCGTCCGCGCGTTCGTCATCAGGTGAGAAGAAGAGCGAGTGGGCTCTCTTTGATTCCCTCGTGTATCCATAGTAACCAGCCACCCTTCAACAACAGAGGTCAGCCCCAGAAGGTTTGGTTATAAGCAACCGAAGGAGAAAAAAAAAGTTGTTTACACGAGAGCACAGCTTTGATGGAACTAAAATTCTTGAGAGCAGCACTGTGCCTGCTTTAAGGATGAATTCTCCGGGATGCAGACATGATTTATTTATTTACAGGAAAGATGGTGCTGAGGATGTCAGTTCGTTTCTTATGTTGTTTTACAATGCAAGCTGCACAAAAATTTTTTTTATTAATTTAAACAGAAGAAAAACTTACTTTTAATTAAGTAAGTATACATACGTATGCTACGGGAAAGTTATTTTTTAACAAAAATCCTTGTTATCACTAAAAATGCTTTAAAATTATTGTTTTTATTTGAGTTTCTCAAAAGACAACCTTTCTAATCTATTAGAAAGACAGAACTGTGTAACACAAACACTAGAATGGATGAGGATCCATATATAAATCTTCTCACAAAGCACAGAACCCAAAGAGATGTAAAAAACAAAAATAAATCTCCAAAACTAAACCATTAGACTGTAATATCATCACCTATAGTTTCCCAAATGCTACTGGGGCTTTAACTGGATTTATGTTCAGGAATCTGTAGCTGGTTCATGGTTGGTTCACTGACTGTGATGGGAACATCTACAAGATTTAAACAGGCCTTTCTGAAGTACACACAAACATACACACTTGCAAAAAAATATTCAAAACAATGTTTGTAAAGGAGAGTTTACTCAGGCAGAAGATGGGGCATTCGTGTACGACTCGTTCAAAGGAAGTAGAGGAGTCTGCAGAGTGACGCGAATGAGCTCTTAAAGGCCTGAAAATGAACCGCATCAAAAGCAGAACAGAAAACAAACGAGCTAACAATACCGTAACGATAAAATATGTCTACATGTTCTTCTGATTTCATAATGTATAGGACAGAGATGAGATCCTCTAGGTTTTTTATTGTACCACATCAGTGGGCTGTAGGGGGGCCTCTCCCTGCTCTGCTGACACAGACAGATGCTTGTATGAGTAGCTGGTGTGCGGGACGTGGGATCGGTTTCTGGGCCAGCCTCTCGGCTCCTTAAAAGAGGACACAGCAGCAGATGTTCGCGGCAGAGTAATCCCAAACTGCAGTGCCGAAATGGCACAGAGTAGTTTTCTCCTTCTTAATGTTCATTTGTTGACTTTGAGAGCTAAATGTTTCTACGTCCTTTGAGTTGTTTTTTCTTTCTAAGTGTACAAAGCAGGGTGCATTTCTTATTGCATTTGGTAGATATGTTCAAAAATTATTGCACTGAACAAAGTCACCGGCAGAGCAGTTCTTTGTTCCCCCGTTGTAACATTAGTGAGGCTGTAATATGCAGAGAGACAGCTTGTTTTTCTTTACCAGTCTCTTCAGATCGTCCTCTCTTCAGCTCACAACGCAGGCTTCTGTAGGATTTAGGCCTGGAGACTGAAACGGCCATGGGAGAAGGTTGATTTTGTGCGTTGTGAAGCATTTCTGCGTCAAATCACCTCCATCTTTTCGACTCAATAACAATACATCAGAGTTCCTGTGGTCACGGACTCCAGCACGGTTCCCGAGGCTTTTTGAAGAAAAACAGGCGTCACGAATTGGTCTCCATACTCTTATGTTTTTCCACATATTTATGTATTGTTTTGTGCCAAGAAAGCTGAAAAGCTGAATCTTAATCTCATCTGACTAAAGCACACAGTTCCAGATAGTCTAGCAAACTCTGCATGTTTACATTTGTGATGGCGTACCACACCCTCCACCCCGTCCTATAGGACAGAAAATGCATTTTGTGGCATCACTCCTGAAAAGAACTGATTGTCATGTCGACAACCTCTAATGGTTGCTGTGGAGCTTTAATAACCTTTCAGATGACAGGTTTATAGTCAATGCATTGAAATGGGTGTGAGGGAGCGTGCACCGAACGCGTTGTTGCGGAGTCTCCTGTGCACCTCTGAATTTTTGTCAAAGTTCATTTTTGGGGAATTCCACACCAACACGAGCGTCCGCCATGAAAGCCACACCGCTTGCACTCAACACGTACCTTCAGAAACACTCAGGCTGTAGTCGCAGCTCTCTTACAGCATTCCAGGATGACAGATTATGTTAAAAAAAAAAATAGTTCTAATTCAAATGTACTATAAATTGTACCTTAGGGCTTCCACTAATGACTTAGTGGTGATACAAAATGCAGGTGGTCTGCCTAAAAGCCGATATAGCAGTCAAAATACATACACAGTAAGTAGGCGCATGATGATGAATATAGAAAGTATAGACCAGTCACTGCATCTGGTCTATATTTTAGATTTTCAGTGTGTGTTTATGCTTTGAATGCTAGTGGAGAATCCAGATTTTTTTGGCTCACATACAGGTGTTCGATGCAGTAGAGCAACTCTTTTATTACAGTCGTGTCTTCAAACCCTACGTCTCTGTAACCAGGTCCCTACAATGTCAAAAACTAACATTTACATCCTGTCAGTGTTTTAGTCATAATATGCACCGCTGTGGCTTGGATTGGACTTTGACCTAATCTTTCTGCTTACCGCCTAGAAAGTGATAAGGTTTGGACTTCACACGGCTTATCTCCCACTATTTAGGCCACCCGGATGAAGTCAGCAGCTGCCCTTAATTCGTGAATTGCTTGTTGACATCACTGCTTTGTACCACTCACCAACCCGTGAGTGCATCCTGCCACTCCACGTTTTTGAAAATTCGTCTGCGAACCGTTATCCTCACGTTGGTCTGATCAAGACATTCAGAGTTAAGTTGCACTAAATCTGAAAATCAAAGACTTGAGTTGTGGCACTCGAACATCATCGTCATACTTTGTAATAAAGAGCAACAGTTGTGCTTACAATGATTTTCTTTACAAAGTATCTCCTGTACCTGTCCTCTGTTGGATGCAGGCAATGTGTCTGATGTTCTGTTAACGTTTTGGACGATTCTCTCGACTTGGCCACATGTTTAACAATGAAACGTCACCGTTCTGGTACCAGAGGTGTTCTGTCCAAGCCCGGCTCGTCTGCATCAAACATTCCTCAGAACCACATCTGTTTTACACATATGTTCTCTAATGGAAAATACTATCTATGCAAAATGATTCAATTAGAGAATTCTGTCATTTTAAAGTTGGATTTAATGTTCAATTGCAATGTTGGTTCATTTTTTTCACTATTTAATTAAGTTTTTGGTCATTTGTTGTTTAAAATTTTAGCAGAATTTCATGTTTAAAGATTAGAAAGTTGTACTCAGATTAAAAGAGAACTGATGATTGTATGTGAAAAAAGGCTGGAGGTAAAGGCAGATTTGAATGCCTAACCTATTGCAAGGCAGTCTCAGTCCACTAGATGGCAGACGTCTCGTGTAAAAACGGATTTCAGACTTTCTGAAAGATCTGAGTCTTGACTTGGGAAAAATAACTGGTGAACATCTCTAGTGTTCGCTGATGAATTCAGTAAATTGTTAACTCATTTTTACTGTATTTTATTTATTTTTCATTGAGTAAGTACACCAGTTATTATAACGCAACATGTCAACAAGTTTTGTAACAATTTCAATTGAAAAAAGAAAGATTTTCTGTTGATTTATAAAATCTATAACCAGTTATTTATGCTCATCATGGCTGGTTTTGTCCCTCCTAATATCAGCAGTAAATTGAACTCCCTGGGCTCAAACAATAATTCTTGTTTGTTTCTAGATACACTTTAAAATGCTGAGAAGAACCTTTTTTTTTTAAATCAAGAAATTACAAAAATATCTTACCTAATATAAAACATTCAGTAGATTTAGTTAAAAACCAAATTCAAGTCCTGTCCTATGGGGCGACTCTCATTGCTGACTTCGTTAATGGAGTTTGTGTCCAATTTGCCATGGTGTTGTACTCTTTAACACCTCAAGGCTTTATGGTGTCAGAGTAATTCCTCTGTCCCAGAGAGTCAGTTCTGACAAGATGATTTATCGGCCTTTGACTAGGCCTTTTATACTTAAAACAAGCAAAATCCAGAAATTTGTTCTGTATCTTGAATAAAAGACATTCAACAATTTGAATTCCACTCTTTAGTACAATTTCGACAATAATCTTTCATGTGTAAGATTTGTGTGCACAAATCCATAGAAGCTCATATGTATGCATGGTGTATAATACCTGGTTAAACAGTTGCAGAGAAACTACACTCTGTTGTAGTTTCTGGACTAATATCAGCCTGGATCTCTGACCAGCTCTTCCTGTTAGACATTTTATTGATGAACAGTTCAAAATCAACTTCTATTTTTACTTGGGAACCTAATT
>CAEGAD010027391.1:0-37491 GCA_903067055.1 Poeciliopsis paucimaculata
TGTTCAATCATTCTAAAGAAAAAATGGATAAGTAATTAAATTAATTGTGTTTATTTGTATAGCACATTTCGACAAGGTAAGTCAAAGTGCGTTACATCACAGAAATACAAAAATTCTGTCATAAAATGTATACTGTCAATAACATATTACATTTTGATAAAACATGATAACAGGTACTACTTCAGTCCTTATGATAATTATATGTTCATTCTTTTTTAGATACAGAGACTCATTTACCACAAAAAAATATTTCTATGACAGAGGAGGAATGCGGTTTGTGCTGGAAGCTGCTCTTTTCTCTGTGTCCTGCTGTTTTTATTTTTTCCACCTTCTTGACCTCAATGTTTGGTTTTCTCCTTCACTGGAAAACAAGTGCTGGTAAAAGTAACCTTCCAAATTTACATTTAGAACGCAGTATATTGATTCTTAACTCAAAATATTCCTGTTTTTCATTTCTTCTGCAGAAATGCCTCATGATAAGGAAGAGAAATGTGACTCCATGAGACCACCAGAAAAAACAAAGGTAATTAAATAACCAAAAGAATTCAAACAACTGTACTTCATGGAACTGGTAAAGTGTAGTTAGAGTTTTCTGTGATGGATCACAATTTTTATTGCACATATTTTATTAGTCAACAATGTTGCCATCTTTGCAAACAAAAATGTTTAATTTTAGGGGGACGATGTGCGCTTTGCTGCCCTGGAAGTCCATCTGGCATTTCAGAAAAAAACGAAGAAGAGAATGATCCACAGATCAGACATCTTTACTGATGTCATATACAACATGAAAGTCAAAGATTAAAATATTCTGATCTCAGTGTTTGTTAATTTGGTTATGAATGAATGAATGAATGAATGAATGAATGAATGAATGAATGAATGAATGAATGGCACCAGCACCCCTGACAACTCCACTAGGGACAAGGGTGTACAGAAAATGGATGAATGAATGAATGAATGAATGAATGAATGAATGAATGAATGAATGAATGAATGAATGGCACTAATAAAACTAATAAAAAAATACTCCGTTATAACTGCTGCATCTGTTTTTTGTGTGATGTGTGTCAGACAGATTTTGAGAGCAGCTGAAGTGATGTCTGTCATTAAACAGTCAGTTATAATTTGGGTGATTTAGCCCTATGGATGTTTAACATTTTAAACACCCAAGTGAAATCTTGTTCTGGTAAGAGAACAGTGGTAGGGTAAACATTGATATCCTGGAGACAAGCCCAACACACGTTATGCCTTATCAGTGTGTACATACAGAGTGTGTGCACACATAAATTAAAACATGTTTACATGTTTGACCATCAAAACAAAATGGTTAAAAAATGGAAGCAAACAAAATAAATAGGGCAAAAAATCTTTGAACATAAGGTTTTCCTTCATAATGCTAAATGTATTTCTGCTGCACTTCGTGTCTTTGGTTTTTGCTCTCTCCTCTTAACATGTTTAATGCGCTTCAGACAGTGAAATCTGAAAGTGCAGTCTGTCCTCTGCAGAAGTGTGAGGGGCTCTTTGTCATTGCGGTTTTCCTGTTTTACTGAGCAGTGGCTGTGTTTGAAGGTCAATTTTGTCTTATTCCACACATCTGCATAAGCAATGAAGTTAACACATCATTAAACAAATTCAGTATAAGAAGTTAGTTTGATTTTTAGTTTGAATTTCTACAAATGACGTGTACACAAAATGTTCCGGAGACAGCTTTTGAAAAGTAGTAGTAGTATTAATAGTTATGACTGTTAAGAAATGTATTAGATCAGAAAACAGAACAATTATATCTAGAAAGAGATCTTTTCTAAAAGAAAAGGTTTTGGAAATATAAGAGTAAAGTAAATCACGGTATTATAAATTTCAAAAAAATCCCTCTTTATATTGGTTCCAGTTTTTGTCATTTCTCAACCATAAAATATATATTTTAGCTGAAATGTCACAGTGTACTAATATATAGACTGTTGTGATGTATTCATACAGATGTATTCGTGTGGATTAAATTGTTTTATAGTTCACTATATTTTCTTAGTACTTTTGAAAAAAATAAAAATAAAATAAAATCTGAGAAGTAGTAAGTGCATTTGTATTCACCTCAAAGTCTGGAGGTGTGGAGGTGAGCATTTACCATTCAAACCCTGAAAATGCTTTTATGCATGATATACTTTATGTTGATGCAACACATAAAATTCTCCCAAATGCATTAAATGATTAAGCTAGAGAAGACCTTCACCAGTCACCAGGTTAAGTGGTTATACTAGACCAGTAAATTGGACGTTTGTCTGTCTGGCAAGGAAAAGGCTCAACACGTATGACAACCAATGATGTCAATGATAAAGACAAGAAAATGCTATCAGTAGCATCATCAGCCGGCAGCTGATAACAGTCATTTGACTTTATACGAATAGCAGTGGTGAGTTTTATGGTGTGAATCTATTGGGCATGCTAACGCTCTTCATTTCACCATTACCAAATCTCCAGTCACTACAGAACTCATGCATTATGCTATGAAAATAGATACAAATCGTTAGGAGAAAAAAAAACAACTCAACTCATTTTTTATCAATAGCTTTATGCAAACAGTTTAATTGCCAATTAAAATATTTAAAGATTGTGACATTCAAAGATCATAATCTTTTAAAATGTATTTTCTTAACCTAAAGAAGGACCTTCTTTGCACCATAGAGGAAATGAAACTGATTGGGTCATGACTCTAAAGCTGAGGAACCATCTGCTTAAACATTTTTGGCTAGATGTGTTCACTGTTCCTTTATAACATATATAGAGAACATATCTGTTTAGTCAGACATTATTTTAGAATGAATGACTGGCTTTGCTGAATAGCCAACGCCAGTCTGAGTTGGGTTTTATTGTTAAGGACACAATTTTATCTTGAAAAACACAATAAATGCAGACTGTGAAATATTACAACACAAAGAATATTTCTCTGTTCCCAAACAGACCCATGCATGTACAGATCTATCCACGTTCAAGTCACATTTAAAATACACCTTTGCATCTCAATTTTTAATGTATTACCATGGTCCTGTTTTTTATAGATTTTTTTAAACATTCTATGTATTTAAGTGTTTGATGTACTTAGTTTTCTGTTTGTAGATTAACTTGCTTCCTTTAGAATGTCCTAGTGCTTTGAGAAGTGCTTTACAAATAAAATGTATTATTATAAAAGTATTTTAAGATGATCTGCACAACTACAAATAATCTGTACAATTTTAACCATAAAGCAGTATGTATGTTTGGATTTCAGTAGACCAGCTAAAATTAAATCTCTAAATTCTTTGTTTTCTTTTTTGATCGTTTTCCTTTTTTATGATAGTCTCACAAAGCAGAAACTAAAACTAGTAACACTTCACTTTATACGCCATTACCAAGATACAGACCACACAATGTTCCATTCAACTAGCCAATCAGCAACCACACCTTTAATGGAAAAAGTTTCACTACAACATCACTATATCCGCAAATAAAGGCTGTGAAACTGCCCTCTAGCTCCAGGTCAACATCAACCATGAACCAGCTACATGTCGCTCTGGGGGTTTGCTTCGGTAATTTCAAATTGACTGAATAGCAGTTTTTGGGAAATGCTTAAAAAGTATTTCATATATTTTTAATTTATACAGAATGTTTGACTGTTGTTCTGCTGAAATTTAACTGAAGAAAATCTTATTGTATTTCTGTTCCAGGAGTTGCTTTATGGAGTCATTTTTCCATTTCTACATCAGTGGTGCAGATGACTGCCAGACCTGGAGAAAACATCCTTCTCTACTGTGACTGCAAGCAGTCATCTGGAGTGTATATTGTTTGGTACAAAAATTCCTCACATGAAGACACACCAACTCTTGTTCTAAATGTAAAGACTGATTTAGCAACAGAAACGAAATTTCCTCGTTTGAAATTTCTGAAGAACTTTACATTTGATTCCTATGACCTGCTTATCGTGCACGCCAGCTATTCTGATGAAGGGCTCTATTACTGTGGAACTGAAGAGATAAAGGTGGAGCAAAACGAAAATAAAACTCTGTTGCAGAAGACAATCCACCAATATGGCAACATCATCACAAAGATCACACTTGGTAAGTAATTTTTTCTAATTACATGAAAAGTGTAAAATGATCTTATAAATCTAATTACCTGACAAAATACGGACATAAATGTAGAGGAGAAAAAACAAAAGTATTGAGTCTAAACAAATTTACAAACAGCAAAAACACAAGAATCACACTTAGAAGTTGTAGCAAAATATGATTATCTTGTTGATGAAAAACAATTTTTCGGAATTATTCTTTAAATGCTTTGATATTTTATCAAAAAGCTTGACAATGTGAAACATCATGTTATTTATTGTGTAAATGCTGAAACAAAATTTTAAGGTTTTGTGTGATTGTCTTTCTACAATTTTTACATATGTTCATTTCATCGTAAGAGTTTTGACACTGAGATAATAGAGACCCCGGGGAAACCATTATATTGATGAATATCCCCAGAGTAGTGTAACTTCATTCCTAGTTCAGATTAAAATAAAATATTATTTTTGGAATTATTAAAATTTACTCGCAACCTCTCTAATTTCATGTCTCCAAGAAGCATCGTCTTTCTTAGTAGCAGATGATTACTCAAAAAAATTATAGAAAAAGCAAATAGACATTTTGCTTATTAAATCATACACCAGCTCAGGTTTTATATCCAGTCATATTCATTAAGCCAGAATATGCATTCCAGCGAGGCTCTTTTGTTGGATCAAAAGTACCCTTTGAAAGCATCAACCTTTCAGTATGTATTAAATATACATTTCATTCAGGCTATATTTCACAATTACAAAGTTTTTTTCATTGCCCTGATAAATAAACAAATGTGGTATAAATGTGGTTTTTCATGACAAAAAAAAGTATTAGAATTAACAGAAATAATGTTTGTAAGCATCAGTCTGGGAAAAGTAGTCTTTATAATGTGCTTTATTTTGTATAGAATTGAGATGCAGAAATTAACTTTTTTAGGAAGATTCTAAAGAAGGTCACTTTTCCACCTCGTTAATTTTTAGCTTTAATTTTCAACTCTGTGGAGATTCAATGTTCTGCTTTGAATCTAAAAGATTAAAGTTTCTGTCCTGACTGGTCCACTCCAAAACAAAATTATTACTGCCTTATATGCTGTTGAAATGAAAAGATTACACATTAACTGATACTTGGAAAATTGTTTGTTCTCAATACAGATGAAACTGTTTGTCATTTCAATATCACCCAGACTGCAGAGGACTGTGCTGCATGCTGGAAGATGCTCTTCTCCCTCTGTCCAGCTCTTTCTGTTCTTTTTGCCCTCATTTCCTCAGCTACAGTTTATCTCTTTTACCAGAAAGCAGGTATTTGTGAATTTTGTCCTTTTTTATTTATCGCTGTCACAATGACTCTTTGATCCTGAGAATTAATCTTAATGTTTTGCACTCATTTCTAAAGCTAAAAGAGCTCAAGAAAACAATAGGAGACTTGAAACGAGAAGACAAACCAGGGAAACACAGGTAAAACACTACTTACGTGTAATCTGATTATGACAAATTAATGTCATTTTTAGCTGACACATTACTAGGACAGGTTTATGCTTGATAGTCTATCTAGAATATCAGGCCCCAACATTTGTTAATTTTTAAAAAACAAAATATTTTGAATTGTAGGATGAAAATGTTTGCTACGCGGCTCTGGAAATCCATCGACCATCACAGAGACCAAAAAGAAAGAGGAAAACCCAGGCTTCAGACTTCAGCACATATTCTGACCTCAAAACGTCTGTGGTGTAGGAGCTTGATGCTGATCTTTGAAGTTTTAGTCCTGAACAATAAATACCAGTTGTGTTCTTTCTCCCATTCCATAAGAATTTAATGGCAGATAAAAAAAAAATATGTTTTTAACAATAAAACCATTGTACATCATCCCAGACCTAGTTCCAAAACACGTCTAAAGGCATATATGTGCAAAATTGATTGTTTTTTTTTTTTCTTTTTACCTTTCTTCTATGTAGCACAACAGTCTTTGACAAAACAAAGTAATTTCTCTGTGCCTCTTTTCCAGTACAACCTAATTGTCATATTTTGTCATGTAGAATATTTTTTGCGATTGACTTTGTGATTTTTTAATATTTTTTTTCCCCAATTAAAATCACTAGTTTTGTGGAACTAACTTTGCAATATTTGCTTTTATGTATGACATTAGTTGTGAATTTGTCAATTGTCATATCAATGATGGAAGAATAACTTGACGTTAAATAAGGTAGTGTAGTAGTGTAGTAAAAACACAAAATACTGCCATGCACAGGTGGGGAGTTAGTGGTCAGTTAAACCTAATGTTTTTGACAATTTTTGTGGAAAATTTCCAATAAACTTTTCCAGGTATGCATTAGCGGGGGAAAAAATGTGGGAATCTGTTGATTTTACGTAAATTTCCACAATAAGAGAAAACTGGGTGGACTGTTTGATGTAATTTGGTGTCTGGAACCTTGAGGACCACACAAAAAGCCATGGAAGACCAGATTTGACCCCTGGGCCTTTAGTTTGATACAAGTGCTCTATTGGATCAAAATGTTCCCACATGAGTTGTTTGTTTTCTCACAAACTCACAATTTTGCACCTTTATATCACACACAAACAAACAAATCACCAGCACTTAGGATCTGTACTGAATCGCTGCAGTCTGAATATGTTGAAATTACTCAATACTCAAATCTCATGATGAACCAGGCTTCAAACATCATCAATGACTCATCAGGAACAATACAAACCTTCCTAGATTTCTTGAGAGAAACTTTGAAGCCACAGTGTTTATTATTGACTTATAGTAAGGAGTCAACTCAAAAGGAGGGTTTCTAAACCAATCAAAACATTCTAACAGAGTAAAAACATTGTTTTATTTTCTTACATTTGCCTTATAAATTTTAAAATGTATCAAATTTATAATGGCTGAGACTTTTATTGTTTTGTTTCGTTTTATTTTATTTTTAATTTCTTTACAGTCAGCTATAAAGTGCTGACATTTATCTGAAGAAGAAAATTGGTTGCTTATCTAAAGAAGCTGTAACTAAAACACTGAGCATGACAGTATGACCAATCCAAACCCCCAACCTCTTTTTGTGTGTGGTGAATGTTACAGGAAATGCAGACTGATAAACAGCCCCTTCAAACTTTTGCAGAAGTATACATGTAAATAGATTGGACCTGCAGATAAATTCAGTCTCATAGTCCATTATTTTACATAGCTGCCTTTCCATTGTGTGTCAAAGTGTCTCCATTTATTTTTACTCCAAAATTAGACATTGTTTTTAATAATCACCAATCTTCTGTCACTGTATGACCTATTGGTTCAGCACTTCTGCATTTAAAATATAGTTTTGTTTTTATACAAAGGAAACTCAGAAATGAAGGCATGAAGTAAATTGCATTGAATTATGATTTTGGATCAAACTACTTTCTTTTACGCTTTTTACATCTGCAGCTTTACGTAAAGCATATATTGACTTTCTGATTAGGTTAGAGTTTCTTTTATATAGTTTCCATTGAAACATTAAAGAAAACAAAGCTGCCAGTAAAACTAACCACCATCCACAACCTCTTTTTGTTGTATAAAATACACCAGAAACCCACACTGACAAACAGCCTCCTGTTAATCTGCAGAGAATGACGTGCAGACAGATTAAGCCTGCAGATTAGTCCAATTTTACTCTCTGCAGCTACGAGAAACAGAATGAAACAGTCATGCTGTCGAAACTCAGGCCTTATAAGTGTCAAGTCTATTTTTGTGTCTCCTTGAGAGAACCTTACATGTTACAAAATTACTGAGACTTCACACCTACAACAAGCATAGTATTCCATATTTCATGGAAATCTATCTATCTGTTTTGACTCCTAGTTACAGGACTACTGCAACTCAAGCTTCTGTAATCATACACTGACACAGCCAGTTGATGCATCAGTGCCTTGTAAATGAGCTTGGTTGTGCAAATTATTGGCTTGCCGGAATTTTACAGGAAGTCAAACACAACTGACTTAGTGAAAAGGTGTCTGCATGAATATTCTTTCAATGATGATTTTATGCAGAAGTGTGTATCAAGCTGTGTTGAATTTCTTTGTGGGATGGTGTGGAAATAATCCTATAATCTTGAATGAAAGAGGGTGATCAATGTAGATGTCATCTGAAGTGGGAATATGCAAAATGCTATTTCTATTGTGGTTGAAGAAGTAGAGCGGGGAAGAGTAAATATCAAGGCGTTCACCTAAACCACAGACCAGACTGGAGACGCAACAGTAAAGCTGTCAACAAGAAGAAACGGAGTAGAATATACTTCTTAAGGAAGCTCAAGTCATGTTTGCACCAAAATGGAAAGTATCAGAGTCAATATGAAATGAGTGTTCAATGATAAACACTTCATAAAATAAGAGAACAATTGATAATCCTGAAGAAGTCACACAACAAAGTTTCTTCAGTCAGAGGCATGTTGGCATTTTCTGTTACAGGCAGGTACAGATGAATCTTCCTGTCAACAGTCGATATCATCTATAATATCTAAAGAAGTTGTTAAACAGTTACAACATTCATGTTTCTCTTTGGATCAAATAGTCTCATTAAAGTGAATTTAGTTTAATCTTAAGCAGTCAACCAACAAATTCTATAATAGATTGGTTACTTAAAGTGTGGTTCACAACTTTAGCCATATCTCAGCTTCGCATCATAGTCAAACTTTATGGATAGCAGAAGATTCTAGTTCTGATAATATTTCTTTTACTTCGAAATAACATTTCCCTAAATCAATTTGAGTACAATTTTTAGCACTTTTGTACATGTTGCTTATTTACCATTTAAAATCTCTTAATCTTGATTGAAGACTTGATTCCCTAAATTCTAATCCAGAACTTATTTTGTATAATTATTTGCTCAGTGCAGCATATGTGCTACGGATAAATGCAAGGTCAGGAGAAACCATCGATCTGAATAGTGACTGCATATTTGAACCAGAGTAAATGTGATGTACTTTTTCAGGAACTGTTCCCATAACTAGATAAGTAAAAATATACCAAAAGAAGCCCAGAAGCTTACAGTGTTGTGCTATCATCATTTGGGCTTTCCCAAAAGGTTCCAAGGCATAGCCAATATTCTGAGTTTCAATAAGTAAATAATCCCCAATTATAACTACCAGTACTTACCAGTAGTTACTAGTTAAAATACCAGTAAACCAGGTAAAAAGTAAGGATTTAATTGAAAGGCTTAACTGTATGCTGATTACCTGGTTATTATTTCCCTATTGTACTGCCTTAGCTTGTAAAAGTTAAGCAGTTAGTGTGATGCTGAAACCTAGAAATATGTTGTGATAATTTCCACAACTGAGGAGGATGAGATAAAAATAAAAATAGATAAAGATTTTATTATTTTGAGATTAAGTTGAGATCAATTATTAAACAGGATGAACAAAGGAACATACAAAGGTCAAATCATTAGAAAGGATCTGTGTGAAGATAGAGCCCTACAGCAACAGTTGTTGTGAACACATGTGAATTTGTTAGCATGTAAAAGTGAATTCAGAATATTTAGAATCGGTTATTTTCAGAGACTATAAGGCATACACGTGAAATATCTGAAAAAGCCAAAAATTATAAACTTCTGGTGACTCTTTAGGAAGCTTTATACGTTTGGACTGTAATGACACAAAGTTATACAATGTACTATTATGGCTTATGGAAATCAAGTTTGTATAGTAAAAGCTGTTCTTTTTTGCATTTGTTTTATATGTTTTTGTTTTTTATTGTATTATATTTTTTTGTTTTGTGTTGCTGTTGTTGTTTCAGACCATTGTTGTTACAATATGAAATCAGTGTAGACTCTCTAAGAACTTAATCCAATATTAATTTTATTTTTACTGGTTGTGACTAAACTTTGGCCTCATGTTTTCTAATTATTTCAGGGTAGTAGTTATGGTTGCCAATAATGCAAAACTTGTATTGTAAACAAAATTTTGATTAATCATATTTTGAGTAAATACAGTATGCGATGTAAAAGTAATGTACAAGTAATAAGATAAAATGGATTTTAATTTTGTGAATCTTATTTGGTAAGACATAATTTTGGACATGACAGTATGTACTCACGTGTACATACTGACAAACTGAGTATGTAAGTTTGTACTGAAACTGACAAACGAAAACTTGCCTCACTCTGAAGCATCAAACTTAAAACTTGTGGTGCGGTTGGTTTTATTTAGACTTTTTACCAAATCTCATCTTGTTGCAACAATTCAAAGAGCCTAAATGTATTTTGAACACTGTCGTCTGTAAAACCACAGAATGAAATGTTCCATTCCACCAGCCAATCAACAGCTGCTTCTTCTTCAATGGAAAGATCTGTCATCTTATCGACCTTTAAGCTTTTCTTTGAGCTCCACCTAAACTTCCACCATGGATGGACTGCAGACGATTTTGTTTTATTTCTCAGGTAATCTTTTAACATTTGAGTAACACTTATTTTCCAAAAATATAAACAATCTTGATGTCATACTATGATGATCACAACATTATAATTAATTTTTCTTTCAGGACTAGTATTCTGCAGTCATCATTGCATTTCTGAATCAGTGCAGGAGGTGGCCTTCAGACCTGGAGAAAACATCACTCTATACTGTGACTGCAAAGTGTCGACTGGAGTATTTGTGGTCTGGTTCTTCAGGAACTGCTCCCTTAAAGATCAGTCTCATTATGTTTTAAAGGCTATGGAGCAGATAAAGCCTGAAAGAAAATTTCCACGTTTGAAATTTTTAAAAAATGAATCTTCAGAATCTTATGATCTACTGGTTATAAATGCCACTAATTCAGATGTGGGCTTTTATTACTGTGGAACCGAAGAGACAAAAGTGGAAACAAACAATGAGAAGAACATCTTCCGTAAAGACATTTTTACGTATGGGAATATCTCTACAAATCTCATCCTCGGTAAGCAGTTTTGAATTTTCTATGTATTGTGTTGTGACTGTGTTTCCTAAGAAAAGCTACATTTAGAAAAGAAGTGATAACAAAGATCAAATGCTTTCTTGAACAAAAACATAGGTAGAGAGGAGAAAAATTACAATATTCCAAATGTAACATTGTATTATGCACTGGCTTTGACACACAATTTGTAATTTTAGGGTATGTTAACTTTAAAAAGGAGAAATGGGCTCAAACTAAGAAAAAAGGGTAAAACACTGTTGACAGATAAAAATAACTATTAAGCTTGATAAATTTCCTTCAAGTTACAATGAAAAAATACCAAGCTTTTTATGGAATTTGCTAAATAGTTCTAGATCAAGAATGGATATTGTTGCTGGAAAAAAAGAAGGAAACTATACTGCATTATTAAGTTCATTCTCACAACTCTTTACTGTATTGTGCTTTTTCAATATATTAACTAAAGCACAAATGTTGGATTGAGTATGTCATAGCAAAATATAAGTTCTGAATAGAAATATTATGTACATTTTATTTAAAAAGCCTTTGTGTTTGATCAAGACACCTGTGGAAGCAGTTCTGACTTTAAGAAGACAGTGGAGGACTGTGATGCCTGCTGGAAGCTGCTCTTCTCTCTGTGCCCGACTATTTTTCTTCTCTCAGTTGTTTTCTCCTCACTTTTAATTTACTTGCTTTGTCAGAAGACAGGTATTATAATAATCCACTCTTTTGCTTATTTAAAGTTAAGCTATCGTGATGAAAGATTACTAAGTGGTTATTTTCCTTCTTTACGGTAAAGAAGATCAAGACAACAAAAATGAATCTGAACAAGAAAGACACATGGAAGAGATGCAGGTAACAATATATACCTTTTTTGCCAGTTAGTAAAGCACAGGTATTCTTTGTGTCACAATTATCTGCCCACATGTTGTAGTTGCATTTTTCAATGAAAACCCGCAAGTCTGTTATGCTTATTTTGTTTTTCATTGTCCTTCCACTATATAAAGGTTGTCATAATATCATGTTTTAGTAATTATGAATTTCAAATATTAGGATGAAAACATTTGCTATGCTGCCTTGGAAGTCCATCAGCCATCAACGAAACCAAAGAAGAAGAAAGTGAAAGTCAAGTATCCCGCCAATGAAGATTCACATTCTCCTTGCATGTAATCTGGCAAATATCAACGTATTCTGTTTTTTTGTATTGTCCTTCAAACCTAAAGTTTGACAAAAGTTTTTCATCCTTTTCATAAATGTTTTGTGTACATTTTAACATATGATTGAGGAAAAATTAGGTTGCCCCATTAAATACTTATGTTTTTATTACGTTCACGTCTGATGTCATTATTTCTTTTGTTTCTGTAAAAGAAAATTATTTAATTAAGCCAAAAATAAAACTATGTTTTATTATAGCAAAAAAAAATAAAATTTTCTAGCTGACAAGCATTTAAGGGAACCCTATATCGCTAGCTAGTGTTAGACATTTTACTTGAAATAACTTCAGTTAGAAACTTCCCGGAACAGTCTAGCAGTCTAAAAACAAGTTTGCCCCAATCCTCATTTACAGCTTCGATGTTTGACAAGTTCTTTGCATCTACAACCATGTGAGGTTTCAGTTCAACTCAGCCTCTCAATAAGATCAAAATCACAAGCTCAACTCATGCCAGGACCTTTCAATGCTTAATTTTCCAAGAGTCTTCAATGACTTTACTCATATTTTGCGGGTATTTTAATGTCAAAAGATTTGGTTCCATTTCAGCTTTTAAAAAAAAAATTCTCACAGATATTCTTACATTTTCTTCAAACCACATAAAATTCATGACTAATTAAAGCATTCTCAAAATCATGACACCTCTTGCTCCATACTCTTGGTGTTTTTTTTTGCATTTAGTTTATATGTGTCCTATATACAAACAATTTCACTTTGGACTAACCTGTCCAAAACATGGTCTGTCTTTTATGTTTAAGAGTTTCTAAAGAAGGCTACGTTTTAGCAGTCTCTTTGTTTTTCTGTCCACAGTAGCAAGAGCCTGCTATGAATTAGCTTAGAGTTTCAGGAGACTTCTTCCAGTATCTTGCAGTGAACTTGTGAACTTGTTTGCATAGCCAAAAAATGTATCATTTTAATATATGTTCAGTTACATTTAATATGCTATCATAAAATGTAATAGTTTGTTTTTAGTGTTAAAGTGATTAAGGGTTGCTTTTAATAGAAAATACACTGTTTGCATTTTATATTAAATTATGTCAGTTCTTCATTTAGTGTAGAACTAACAGTGGCTAGAGTATGCAGACATTTTACTCAATTAAGAGAAGCAATCCTTTTAAAGGAGGATGTGAGGACACATAATGCTCAGACAGAGCTTGTGGTTTGTGGCTATATAAATCTAGTATCTCGCATGACCCAAATATTCAGTTTAACTGCACAGCAGCCAATCAGATAGCCTTTCTGGATGACAATGTATAATTTAGGTATGTTTTAAAAACAAAAAGAAAAAACTATGTGATGAGGCAGAAAGATGTTATGAATGCCAATACTTGATGATGAATGCCAGCTGGTGCACATAATACATGCTCTAAGTTAGAAATTGAACTTTATAGCCAGCGCGAAACGTGATGCAATGAAAATTTTGCTACTTGCTTGTCACGTGACCATGAGCACAGTGGTTTCCTTTAATCTTGCATCTCCCACCCCTCTCTTTCCATAAACAAGGGCACTTTAGATTTTATCTTCAGCTCACCCAGTACTGCCCACACAGTGAAATTTCAGAGATGTCACAAGATAACAAGGCTCCAACGTCAAAGTTAACCTTTACGACATGACACCACTGAGCTGCAGTCTTCTGTGAGGCTGACTCAAACACAACGCATGCAAGATCATTTACCACTGGGGTGCAACTAAAAATCTTTTATATTGTGAAAAAGTTCAAGAATTTGTTATTCATTTAAAAAACAAAAATGTACGTATTATGTAAATTTATAACCCATAGACCTATATATTTAAAGCCTTTATTTTGGGCAATTTTGATTAGTATGGTTGAAAGATGATGAAAACACAAAATGTATTGTCTCTGAAAATGCGATTATATAAAATCCATAAAAATGCATGTTAATTTCTATGCCTCTTTTTGCATGGATTACTGCAACAGCTCAGAGTGGTGATTAGCCTCTGACATTGCTAATCATTGTCAATAACTGGGGTATTATGTTTAATACAGTAAATGTTTTAGCTTTATATCATGTTGAAATATTATTCCCTCACCAAAAATATTCATACATGTCTGAGAAATCCTTGAATCTCCAGTGGCAGTTATTGCTTTCACAAAGCTCCACCTGTTTCCACAAAGCTCCTCCTTGGAGCTGCTGACCTCAGCTCAATTTCCACCTCACAGCACCTTTTGGAGTTTTATCTGTGAATCATTCGCCTGCCACAATTACTCTTTGTTGGTCTATCACATAAAGTGTCAATAAACGTCATTGGAGTTTTTCGCTGTAATATGGAAAAATGTGAAAAAAGTTCATAGGGTGTGAATACTTCAGCAACACACTATATATTCCAGAGTGAAACATTTAACAAGCTAACTAAACATTTGCTGCAATAGGAATCTGTTTTTGTTAAAGATGAAAAACCTTTTCAAAATTGTTGCCAGACACTGTGTTGGCAGAGCAAACTCAGTTCAGAAACAAAACATGAGTTTTGAGTGTTGGCCATTTTCCATCCATCCATCCATCCATCCATTTTCTTTCACCCTTGTCCCTAAATGGGGTCGGGAGTTGCTGGTGCTGAACTCCAGCTACGTTCCGGGCGAGAGGCGGGTCACCCTGGACAGGTCGCCAGTCTGTCGCAGGGCAACACAGAAACAAACAGGACAAACAACCATGCACACACACTCACACCTAGGGAGAATTTGGAAAGACCAATTAACCTGACAGTCATGTTTTTGGACTGTGGGAGGAAGCCGGAGCCATTTTAAATTGCTTTATTATTTTTAACTGACTGACAAGAAACAAGGTCCAAATTCAATAAGTTCAACCCACTAGTGAAACCACACCAGCAACAAATGTGCTTGAAGAGTTTTATGAGTTATGAAATCTTTTCCGGGCCATTGCAACACAACACAAACTGACACCGAAGTGAGCATGTCGTAACTCTTGTGATCAGGTTCACAGGAAACCCACAAAGAGAAACATAAACTGATTAATGTTGCAGCTTAAAGGACACTGAAAGCGTAGGACCGAGTATGGTTCGCCATGCTAAAGCCACAAAATCCTCAGTACCCCAGCTCAAGAAGGGTATTCTTGGTCAAGAGTGGAAAAAGTAGTCCACAGATGAAACACTGGCAACAGAGTGATGGGTTACCAAAGCTCAATGATGCATAAGAGCCAAAACCAAGCCCTGGCAGTCCAAGCAAGGGCCTGGCTTAACTTGTTTCTTTGATCCTCTTTTTCTACTTAAAACTCAGAAATTTTGACTTTGCAGCACAAATGGAACAGAATTCCCTTTACATAATATTGTTTGAGAATGTAATATTTGACTGAGTTGTCACATTGCAATCTGACAGTTTTTTAAGCATACAAAACCTTTAACTGACATTTCACAGTAAGGTAAAATGTATGGTGAAATACATACACTGAGTAAAAACTAGGATATGTAGCAGAAGTAGGGGTCAAAGTAATTTGAATCAGAACTGACACTATTGACTATTTACCTGATTTAATGTATTTGTACTAGTTTTCTTATATGTGTCTATTTGTTTTATTATACTAAAAATTTTATTTTTTAAAATACGTAATGCCTCTTCATGGTTTTACTGTAAGTAATAAATGTGTTTAATCTGAATGCATTCAAATAGCTGCTAAATTTATGTCAATCGTTCTCAAAATTACAACAGTGAACATCATAAATTTAACTCCTCCTTCAGTCTGTTATGTATAGCAAGTGAACTTGAAACTGTATCCACATTTTCTTTTAATTGTTCAGAATCTTTTTACAACACTACATAAAAAACACACTTAAAGAAGAATAAGCTGTCTAGCTTTTCATAGCTTTGATCACCCTTTAGTCTCTCAGCAGGGTAAATAAATGACACAATAAAACCAATAATGCAAAGGAATTGTTTAATCTCTCATGTCTAGAGAACATTGATAAAATAAAACAACAGATTTCAAATTATAGTTTTCAAATGATCAGAGAAATCAATCAAAAAATTTCAGCCAAGAATTCCAGATAAAAGGAAACACAAAAATAAATTAAGGCTGACTTCCCATGCTCCATTAGATAAATTGGGAAGACAAATCCATGCAACATTAGGCATGTGAAAAAATTAGGACACCATACAGAAGTTTGTGTGTGTTTATAACATATTTCAGTTTAGGGAGATATAATATCAATTTAACAATACTAAGAAATTCAAGTAATACAGATAAACCAGAAAAACAGGCGTTTTAATGTTTTCTGTTAAATCTTTGTTAAAATTGCAATTTTGGAGAGGAAAAAGTTGCTAAAGTCCCAGAGGCATATCACACCAGCAGCACATAAAGAGAGTACTGTTAGTTAGCATTTTGAAGGTGGCTTTAAACCACAGACATTTACTTTGGTCTGTTCCTGACCAAGTGAGATCCAAACTGCTGTCTGAGGTGTTCATAAAGAAGACTGAAAGCAGCCAAAGACTGGACTTCTGGAGCAATGATTTTTGACATATAAATCTAAAACTTAGATATTTCAAAGTCGAAGGACTTATTTGGAAAATAAAGCCTATCAGTAAAAGAACCTTTTACTATATGTGAAGCACAGCGGTGTGTCATGTTTTAGGCATGCTGCAGTAGGAACTGGTCAGTTCATCATTAGAGTCCACTGTAATATATATATATATACCAATATATATATATATATGTATATATATATATATATATATATACTGTAGCAGAACTGATCCCTACAACGCGACAGAAATAGGAAATGGAAAGTCCTGGTTCAAGCCACATCCTATCAAGCCACGTCTTGATATTATTTACTGTGGTGATTTTTTAGACTGAATACTGCATTTTATGCTTGCCGTAAGTTGTTGAACATGTTAATTTGCAGGTAATTGTGATTAAAACACAAAAATACACGCATGAGAAGTTTTGGTCAGTGGTCAGCAGGTCAGCAGATTCATACCAATAACCCTCAGGATGCATATATTTCCTTTCACATTCATTTAGTTAAGACTTTGTTCAAAGTAAAAAAAAAAATTTTTTTTTAAAACATAATAAAGTTGAGATTAATTGGGATGTATTGTTACTCTTTGTGCATAAATTCAATCGCATTTGTTTTTCCAGTTGTAATTACATGAATGACTAGCATAAAATAAAACAGTTCTTTTTCATTTCCTGGGTTATATTTTCTTTGAAACAGCACTGCCCTCTAGTGGAAAAGGCAGGAGCCAAACAACATATAAACAAGAGATTTGCAGTATGTGAACATTTGTACTTAAGGCTTGGTTTGTGTGCCTAGGATTTCACAGAAGGATCAGTTATTGCTTACATAGAGGTTTTTCAAGTCAGAAGTCAGTTGCTGTTTCCAACTTAGAACTTGAGGGTAAGACAAAGAAAAGGAGGATATGATGTCCTAACTTTTTCCTAAAAATCCAAACTTCCAAATAGACTTGGACGATAACAGTTTGATTACAATCAAACTGGAAACCAAAACAAACAAACAAAAGGAACTAAATATAAAATGCATGATTGCAATTTCTATTTACTCCAAAAAATGTCTTAATTTGAAGTTCATTATAAATTCAAGCATTTACTCTGTTATACAGAGAAACGGTAATACAATCAACATTATTTAGAACTTTGGCCTTAGGCAAAGCATAAACAAAAATCCCACATCTAAGACACTTTGGTTAGCCATGTGCCTGTAAGACTTCTTAAGCAAGTACAATCAAATATAAAATAATTCAAACAGAAAATTATAGTCTTAAATACTCTGTTTGTAATCAACATAAAAGTAGACACACAGTTGTGTTGCCTTAATTTTCTGTTTAGATGTTTTCTGAAACAGCTTCCTGTTTCATCATATGTGCATATATGAACAACACAGCCTCATAAACAATGAATTCCTGAGCACTGACATTATCACGTAAAGAAATTTGTCATTTCAGGGTGAAGCTGTGTTTTTTCTATTTCCTCTGTGTTGCTATAGAGGAACAAATCTTCACTGTACAGTTTCTGTTAGGTTTTCTAATCAACACAGAACTGGATGATTTCTTATTAACAGTTTTGTGTTTTGCATGTATTCAGAGCATTAAATACAGGTTACCAGTCAGTATTCCTGGCTTCCTATTGACCCTGATCTCCATCAGAGGTTGTGCTTTAAACACTTTGTTGGATTTGAGGTCAGTACTGATGCTTTACATAAAATTCCTTGGTTTGCTCCTCGGCAGCTCATTATGCACTCCCTGAGCCAAACCAATCACTGTTCATCCAGTGCCACTAAGCACCAGCCGAAGCTAAATCCTTTTTTCCAGGATTATGTAACCTCACTTGGCCAGTCAGCCAACTCAAATATGTCCTGAAGCTAGAATTTCTGAATCAATGCCACTGAGAAGAGGGAAAACACTTGCGAGCTGTCAGAGCTTCTGTAGACCGCTATGAGACTTTTCTGGAGTAGGCTCATTTTTCTTTTTAAAAAGGTTTTTGAGCTTTAATGTTTTCTTACTTTTTTCCTTCTCTTTGTTCTTCTCATCTCCACTCTCAGAGGGTGATGCAATTGTTGGGCCTACAGCCTGTGGAGGTGGCAGAGGTGACTCCAGCTCAGCCAGCAGTCTGCTCTGAGGAAGGTTTGGTGTAGAAGCTGATAGAGGCGTATGCACTGAGGACATAGAGCTGCATGATTTTTCAAGGATTCCATCATACACAAGTTGGCTCAGAGGCCCAGCAGTACAGAGGTCTGAGGACGACTGCCATGGCACCTGGGATGTTAGCATAAGATCTGGCTGTCCAATATGACATGGCAGAGAACTTGATTCAAATCCTCCAAAGTCATCCCTCAGTGGCAGATGCTTAGACATGTCAATTGAAGCATTCACTCTATCCCACGAGATATTCTCAGAGAAACTATCTGTTGAACTGGTGTTGCTTCGTGAAAGTCCAGGTATTCTCCTTCTAAGGGAACCAGCCGACATCTCAACTTCATTTCTCAGTATCCGTCTACTTTGTGCTGACTCCAGACCAAACTCTGGTGTATCTTTAAAGATTGGCGCATCCCTAAAAGCATCCATTGGTTCTCTGAGGGGCATCTTGACAGAGGCGGGATCTGAACAATATTCCAGCTCTTCTCTAGATATCTTTCTTTGTGGTATTACAGCAATCTCATCTATTTTATCCTTTGGTACAGCCATTAGTGAGGATTCGAGCTGAAAGTCTCCCCTATTCAATGGAAGCTTCCTAGAAGCTGTGTCTTGGGACATTCCCATTGAATTCCTTGTAACTCTTCTTGATTCAATCAAACGTTCAGCATCATCTCTCCCTTTCTTTCTTGAGGCCACATTTATTGAAGTCTCCATAATATCCCTTGATGTTATCCTCTGTGATTCTGCTGATGATTCCAATTCCGGTCGAAAAATCTTTTTAATCTCCAATGGCTCTACGTCGTATCTGTCTTTGTAAAAATTCCTTGAGGGGACGTCCATTAAATCCTCAGTGGTCTGTTTCTCTGTTTTTATGGGTGAGACCTCCATATCTAAATCATGAGAAATTCCCTTTCTTAATACACCATCCAAAGAAACTTCACTTCTACGTCTAGATATCTTCTTTGGTGCAGCATTTCCACAGGATTCTTCATTTGAAATCTTAAAAGAAATGGTTTCCAAAGAAGGATCCAAGATTTTTTCTTTTACCATTTTCTTGCAAGAAACACCTAAATCGACAGGAGTTTCATGCTCTTCCTCAGACACGTTGTGAACTGGAGGATTAGCAGGAAGTTCTACTTGCCCACTAAATGGCTTTGTAATTGGACTGTCTGCAGAGAGCTCAGCCTCATCGTGATACAACCTTCTAGATGAACTGTCCAGGAGAGGACTGGGAAACATTTTGCTGAGGGTAGGTGACATTATAAACTCAGAGTCTAAGAGTTTCTCTTGGGAATCCCTATTAAAGGGGAACAAAACAAAAGGAGAAAACAGACAATAATCCTGAGAAGATGTCTTTATAAAATTCACAATGAAAATTGTAAATTGTAATTGTGTTCTTTAAAAATGTATGTAAACTTGTGGGGTAGGGAACTTACTGTTTTTTAAGAGATTTTCGGAGGAGTTCTTCCCCTTCATCATAGCAAGAGTAAGGCGCTCTAATGGGGATCAGAAGGTCGGGGTCTTGGGAGATGGTGGCAGGTTGTGGCTGAGAGAGGACTCCAGGACGATGTGACCTTGAGATGGTGGATCCCCGAAGACGAGGAGAGCGCTTAAGAGACGGAATGGGAACTGCGGGAAACGGACCAAATATGACCTTCTTCTATATAACAGGCAATAGTTAGCTATTTTATCTTCTTTTATCCCCATTAAAGTAGCAAAACACAGACTAGATATAAACTAGATATCTTTTTCTAGTTTAAAATATACTTACACCATGTCATATTTAAAGTCACTTAAATCCACTTTCTTCCCTTTCTGATTCAAATTTCAGCATCTAGATCCTAAAAGCATTATGTTGCTGGATGCTGGTGTTAACAGTACCTCATAAACAGGCCAACGGAAATCTTTTTGGGACTAGGAGGTCAGATTGCAAATTAAAAGATTTCAATGTACTTCATCCAATTGTTTAAGGAATTGGTGATATTATTATTATTATTTTGTTTTACATATTTCAGTGTTGTAACTCACCCGGCATCTGTGGTATAATAGGTGCAGCTTGTTCATCTAAAAGATCTTCTACTGAACCGTGAACAGAACTGTGATATGAACAGGAAGACTGGGATACTCGGGGAAACCCCAAGGCAGTTGTGTCTGAGTAGAGTTGAGCGGAGAGGTTAGCTAGCCCAGGATTCCTCATAATGGGAAAACCACAGAAGAATTCAATCTGCTGCCAGCGGTAAAGACGTTCTCGCAGACAAGCTGTTACTTCGGACAACGCATGCCTGTGGAGTAAGTAAAGTATTCGGTGATCAAAATTGACATTATTTTTAGACAGACGAAAAACCAAAGCTGCTTGTGTAACTCTGTGCCTCACTTTGCTTCCATGATCTTATGATCAACTTGGTCTAGGGAGGAGCTGTGGGCCATGTGAAGCGTTCCCAGAACAGAACTTCTCTTCTTCTTGATCCTCTCTGCCTGCAGAAAAGATTAAAGAGAGATGTGACAGACAGTGCAGGTACAATTTGCAACAATTCATAAATGTGTTCCTGTTTGTTTAATGTTTTATCATCTAAAAGATCTTCTACTGAGCCGTGAACAAAACTGTGATATGAACAAGAACCGAGTATCCCAGTCCCAAAGTATTAGTTCAGAAGTAAGCTATTGTTTTTACATGCATGCAGTTTTTCATTCATTACCTCTTCCTTGGCAGCAGCAAGTTGCAGTTCTGCGCTGTGCTTTTTGACATTGTAGTACTGAACCTCCACCTCATGTGTAAGCTGGAGCCACTGCTGAAGGGCACCTGAGACTGTCCAGCTGGCTATCATCTCCTTCTCCGCCTGCTTCAGCGCTCCACGAACCTGAAGAAGTGTTAGAAATCAGATTTCAGTCACAAATCCTTTCCTTTAAAAGAAACCTGTTAAACACACTACAGTGGTAACTTCTAAATAATTTCTTCAATATTGTATCCGTATACACATTAGTGCATGATTTTGTTTATAGCTATTTAAGTTTCTTTTTCAAAGAGATAAAAAAATTAAGAAGTTATTAGTTGTTGGACCACAAGACAATGTTATCAAACTTTGGACTCAAACTAAAAAAAACAGCTTTTATAACTATAGTCCATGACATGGTTGTCACATGCATGTGTTGAACAACAAAAAAGAGAATGACCAAAAAATTGACCCCCCAACCCGCCAACCCACCCCACCGCATAGATATTCACAACACTAAAGGAAGACGTTAGCTCAATGCCTGCCAAGCCGTGTTATTTTTAACCAATTGAAAGTAATAGAAGCCGGTAGCATTCTAAGCTTGAGGGAGTTACAGCACTAAAACATGTTGCAGCTCATAAAAGGTTTTTCCACCAAAGCAGTTCCACTGCTGAACATGCGTTGGGCATACAGATGGTTCTCCAAATGTACTAAAAAGACCGGGTAAATAATTTTTTGGGTTATCCACAGACAGCAAAACACCTCATTGCACCAATTAAAATGCCTATTCCAGTAAATATCTGAACGGCTCTTTTTTTTTTCACTACGTCTACAAATATGCAAAAAACTCAGTGACAATTTAAACTGAGTCCAGTGTGTGTCTGCAAATAAATGTATTTAAATTATATTTTTACAACAGCTAATGTTTGTGCTCAATCTTTACATTGCTAACCTCTATTTATGCCATTTCAAAATCAGTTTCTAAACACCAGTTTATCAACAAGATGTTTGTCAGTACAGCTGGAAATGGCCTGTGTGAAAACAGCAGTGTGCAGCAATAAAGGGATATTAATATAAAACTGTGGGAAATGGGAGACTGTTATTTCAGTAAAAATCAAACTTACTGTTTATATAGCAGCTGTTTTTATTGTTCTTGTTCTAATTTAAGCAAATTTTCAAACTGAGAACATTTTAATCGGTTGTTGGTCATCATGGGGAACCACAAGAGACAAAAGCATGTTTACTATGACCAGGCAAAAAGTTGGAACAAAGATAGCACAAGTTTTTTTAGTGGTGGATTCAGTGTGCTGGTGGTGAAAACAAACTGTACTCCTGCTAAATAAGACCTCACTCTAGTTTACCACTGGAAGCAGTTTGAGGGGAAAAATAAAAACAAATACAGCTATCAACAAATGAACAAATGAGAACCTACAAGCAGATGTAAATTATTCCAGCTATTCAGCTGATGAGATTCTTAAGTACCGTAATTAACAGTGTTGTAGCTATAGAAAATGAGACATGTTTATGGTAATTTACAGCTTCCTGATTATTATTATTATCGCATATGCTTGTTAGAACATTCACCTGAATTGAACCCGCTGTTGACTGACAACCTTGGTGATTATTGAGGTGATCTGTATAGGTGTGCCTGAGTCTTTAAATCAGCAGTCATTTACATTAAAGTGTTTTTTTCCATTAGATTTTAAAATTGTGATGTTGTTACATCCCCAAGGCTAGAGGTATTGGTATCTAGAGGTATTGGAGGGGGGGCTGCAACAATAAATTAACCAGGAAAAATGAAGAGACAAAACAAGGAGGGTAAAGTTAGTTTTATAACTTTACCCTCTAAAGTTACTAATCTAAAGAAAATCTTAAAAGGTGAAAATGAGAACCTAAAGGAAAAGAAAGGGGAGAGTAACATTAAAAAACAGGGTTCCTAGCAAACAACAAATCCTCTATCACAGCATCACAAAGCTGCAGCACATATGCTGCCCAATTGGCCAAGAGGCCCTGAAATCAGTTTCCCAGCTAGCCTTAGACTCTGCTAACCAAGAGGCTGAGTGAAACCAGCTGGGCCTGCTTAACCTGCCGGAGATCAGCAGCAACCTGAAATGGGGGATGAAATCCTATATGCGGCCACCACTTCATGTAACAGATGTTAATCTCTCGAGGAGCACTGATGAAGTTGCCTCGCTAACCCCCACCCCCTCTACAACAGGTAGATGTTGTAAAATATCTACCTGTTCCAGTTCTTCCTCTGCGTACCGCAGGCGGCTGAGCTCGCTGACGGCTCCCTGTCTCAGCTCGTGCAGACGGTGAGCTTCCTCCTGAGCTCCAATAATCTCATCTCTCATCTTCTCCTCCAGGTATTGTTTTTCCACAGCCACGTTTCGTTTTTCTTCCTGAGCCCGCTCCAGCCTAGCCAAAGCAAAAGGTTCTTAGCTTGATTAACTAAAGAAAATTAGTTTGACACCCATTTAAAAAAAAAACAACAACAAAGAAAACACTAAATATTTACTGTTCCTGTAGGTCCGTTAGGCTTTGCTCTGCCCTCTGCAGACTTTCTAAGTCTTTCATCATTTTAGCGACGTGAACCTTGCTGGCTTTGTTTTGGGCCTGGGCAAACCAGCAGCCTCCAACTCCCATCACCACAGACACGATGAGCAGCAGGTCCTTCATGTAGTTATGAGGGGGGCCTGTTATAGAATGGAAAGGCACAATAATAGGTTGTGAAAGACAAAATTAACTGTCCATGTGTAGGGATGGTAGCATTATCTTTACAAAAACCCAAACAAACACATTAAGTGATGGTGCTGAAAGAGAAAGGTTAAACCTACATGTCAAGAAAGACAAAAGTAAGGAACACTTCTTACGTGTAGGTGGTCCAAACAACACCACATCCAGAGCTTTAATGTTGAGCTTCTGTTTGTCTCTCTGGTCCAGCACTTTCAACTGAGAACTCAGGAAGGATGGCTCATTTGCTGCAATCCTACAAATATAAATCAGGTCAGATTCAGTTCTGGTATGTAGTACAAAAAGTGGGCTTTTCTTTAAAGTGCATCGTTCTTGCATTATCCTTGGTTGTTGAAGTTATGGAAAGTTTGTGATCTCAAATGTCTGAGAAAATGTATCCGTAGCTTTATAAAAAATGTCAACTTCTAAACACTTGGATGAAAAACACTGAGAAGTCTATGTTTTTGGTGCATTCAAAACGCTTATTCCACCAACATACACATTTTATGACATAAATCAATGTGTATTAAACATCATAAGCAAAGGTTTTCTAATATGTTCTTACTTCGTAGACTGCCATGTAGAATTATCTCTTTGTGATGATAAATTGCTAAGTTATTTCTTAGTCATGCCACAGACTGAATAGAATTTCACT
The DNA here is from genome assembly GCA_903067055.1 of Poeciliopsis paucimaculata. Lineage (NCBI taxonomy): Eukaryota > Metazoa > Chordata > Actinopteri > Cyprinodontiformes > Poeciliidae > Poeciliopsis > Poeciliopsis paucimaculata. The sequence goes on from CAEGAD010027391.1 coordinate 24,901, forward strand.
TTAGGTGAATAGGACATTGACTGGACCATTCTAACACAAGACTATCCATTTATCTATAGTATTCATTTCATTGCTGTGTGTTAGGTTTGTTGTTTTGTTGGAAGGCTGAACTCTTGCCACTCATTCTAACCGTCTCTGCAGCAGAAATGCATCCACACAGCATGATGCTGGAATGAGGGAAATGTCTAGCATTAAAATTATGTTACATGTATCTTTCATAAATGTATGTGATTACATATTTTGCTGTTTATGCCACTGAGAATGTAATTATTAACACAGTAACATCAGTTAGTACTTTTATCATGAAGCAATTCTTCGCTCTTCTCACCTGGGTAGAGTGTTTCCATTGACCCTGAAGTCCTTAAAATTCCTCTCATACTGCGGCAGCTCGACAAAGTCTTTCAGCCAGCGTAGAACATCATCCAGTGTCCAGTTGTGCACTGCCAAATTAATTCTAAAAGTTACTTAAAGGGAATGTTTGAGCCTTATGAATGCATACTAATGGTTTATCACTTGTGCACGGCCACACCTTCAGATGACTTCCATCCCCTCCACAGCTCCTCCACTGTGATGTGCTGGTCTTCTCTGTGCAACTTGCTGTGTTTGTGAGTCTGCTGCTGCTTCATGTCTTCAATAATGAACTGCAGCAGAATGAAAAACGTGGTGAAACATAAACGCTTGAAGATAAAAAAGCAAAGGGATCCATAACACATGGAGAATTCTCTCATTACTTAAAAAAATACTACTACACACACAGCGCATGTTTTCAGGTTGCAGCAGGAAAGTTATAAGCGAGTGTTTTGAAATGCATTTTTGTAGACAGCTGGTCCAACATCTCTGTGCTGCAAAAGTGTGTTGAAGATTTCCTGGAATGTGTTCCTGCCTATAAATCCATTCTATGACAGCTATTGGAATTTGGGGACTTCAATCGGCCCAGACCTGTCACCTGATGTTCCCATACCAACCGTAACTTGAGCCCTAGGATACTGTATCCACGAACTACACTATGGAGGGTAACAGCGTTTTAGAAGTCCAGACTTTACCACAAAAGTAAAACACCACAGATATTTTATGAGCTATTTACTGCATGGTCAAAATATACAAGAGATAAATGCACAGGTGGAATAAATTGTTCATGTTAAAAGCATAAGCTTTACCAGTGAAAACTGTTCAGAAACATTGGTAAATTGGTAAACATGAGTTTACCTTTGAAGAGTATGACTTCTACAAATATCCTCTTTGAGGCATGCCAGTAAAGTCATTGTAGGTGCAGTATTCTATTGGTGCCAACTTATTTTGCCACTGAGCCAAAGGCAAAATTTACTGTTGCTATCCTTGAAGAGCTCTTGACTCCTCCAGCCAGCACACCTGTTGTTCCACTTCTTCACTCTACTTGTCTCTTGCATGCAAGGACTTATGTAAAAGGAGCTTCCCAGCAACCATGTGCAAGAATAAAATATGCTGTAAAAACCAGTTTGTACCTCCATGCTTTCCTCCACCTCTATCCCACCATCTTGGTCATCATCCATCATCTGGTGGATGCTCCGCAGGGCCTCAAGGCTGTAGCGGTCAGATTCACTCAGACATGGTGGATATATAGTCATACATGGGTCTAAATAAAGAAAGACAATTGAAGTTTTGTTAATGACCAGTCTCTCCAAACAGTGAATGTCTAAGAACATTTTTATGACATCCAGTTTAGTTTGCTCATCGTCTTTATTTGGCTGAGAAAATAAAGACAAAATTAGACATTTTTTATCCATTCTAATTTTAGCCAAAAACAAACAGAATGTTACAAATATTGTATTATGCTTGTAACATCATTTAATGTTTACAACAATAAAACATATTTTATTGGGATCTTATAGTATCTTATAGTATATCTTATAGTATAGTGGCATTTTTTCCACGTTCTTTATAAACTAAGTTCTGTCAGATTGATTGGAGAATATCTATGATCCGCAATTTAAAAATCTGACAGAAACTTTTAGTTGAAGGTCTGTGCTTTGACTGGGCCATTTACAGACTCCAGTATTTCACAACTTTCAGCAGGTCTTTCAGAATTATCTTGTATTTACTCCAATCCATCTTCCCACCAACTCCGACTAGGTTCCCTGACCCCACTGAAGAGTAGCATCCCCACAGCATGACATTATGTTTCACTAGGGATATGGTGTATGTGAAGCTCAACTATATTATAGTTGTACTTTGTTCACCCTTAGTACTTTCTTGGGATTTCATAATTTGACTACTGACACTGAACTCATCACTGTTATTTTTATTTCATTTTTTTGACCTGCTATAACTTCTTTCTGTTTTTACGACAACTTTTGCTTTCTATCAACACAACAATGGCTTTACTTAAAACAGTAAAATCTGCATTCAGATTTTAAATTGATCATTTTTGACTATACCAACTATGTAATCACTAAAATCTTCTTAAAGGCAGTCAAATTAAAAACAGAGATAAGTTGAATTATATGTAAATTAAAATAAGAACTTAGCAATTTACATGTTTTTATTATATCCAGATTGGAAAAGGGTTGTTGAGTACTTCTCACTTTAAAAACGATAAATAAAGTTCATGTAACTGAAGTAGTGCTGCTTATTGTAAACTACTGCCATTAGAACATCTGCACTAAAACCAAGACTAAAATACACAACTTTTAAAGACCCAAGCACAATGAATAAAAGACAAATGCGTACATATGAGAAAAATGGCAACAGAATGTACTTGAGGACAGTCCCTCTGGAGTCTTTAAGGCTGAATCAACTGATGTAATTAAACTTTAAGTTGTACAGTGTGTTCCATTCTGAGCCTAGGCTGGGAACACATGGGGTAAGTGACACAGCTTCCCAGTGCAGGCCTCTCCGACTATTGAGTCAGAGCTCATTTTTCTCTCTGACACAAAAATCTGTGTATTTCAAGGAGCGAGGTCAAAGGTCTGCCAGCAACGTCCACCATCCGCTGGCACCAGCAAACTTCAAAAAAACTTTTAAATATATATTGTGGAAAAATGAAGAGTTTTTCTTATCAACAAATGATCAACAGTACATACGACCAGGAACATTTTCAATCAAATGAAGATGTTAAGCCAATGCAAGCTGAGACGTGATAAATGTTTTGAACGATCTGCGCATTTAGTGTGACTGAGGAAAGTTCAACTGAAAAAGAAACAGTACAGCACTGAACTTTACCTCATTTAAATGATGTATATATTTCTTAAAAGCTGCTTTTTTCCAAATTCACATTTCCCTTCACATTTACTAGTAACTCTGGCAAAGAACTATAAAATACCATAAATAACCTTAGTTTTTTATGGCTTTATCAGCTAAGGTGGCCTTTATTGGAGAATGGTCAGACAGGAAAGAAGTGACAAAGGACATCGGCTCGGGACTCAAACCCGTGACAGTCACGTTGAGGACTAAGGCCTCTCCATACATGGCTCACACGCTTTACCCCTACGTCACTGTGGCACCCTTTTACCAACACTTTGACAACTCATTAAAATTATTTCAGCTTTTGTTTGCTTGTATTATGCTTTCTTACCTTTACCTTTGTGAATAATGCTGAAGGATTTTTTTTTTTCTATACTAAAGAAACAGTAAGCTGGCAATTACTACTCATAAGTGACAAAGGCACTCTAATAGACTTAAAGTTTTAGTAGTTTTAAAAATGATTGAGTAAATTTACAAGAATTCTTGAGGTGCTCATAAACAACGGTGTTTTTAAAGACAAGTAAACAAACAAACCAAATAGGATTTTTCTCATTTTAATGAATAAATGCACTAAAATAACAAGCTGGAAATTAAGAAACCTATTTAGTGCGAGACTATGCAACTTTAAATAATTTTTTTCTAAATAGTTTCCTTGTCTGCCAATAGATGTAGACTTTTTAGGTTAAGTTTTGAGAGCTTTTTGGTCTTTTCTTTGCTTTCATATATATTTTTTTTCTCTTCAAGATGTGGGACAAACAGTATATCTAGATAAAGAACAACAACTCTGACCATTTGGTCATTGATGAAACTGGCATTCCTTAAGAGTCAGAAGGCCTGTGATGTGCTATAGCATTTCTGTGGTGAGTGCAAAGCCCCGTAGAACCGGATGTCTGCATGGTGACTGTATATCACTCATGTTGTGAAGACAGATTTGTTTGCATGGTTGTTTTGAGGGTATACATGCATCCAGAATAAATAAATAAATAAAAAAAGATTAAGGTAAAGACATGACACTTCTGTCCAACACAACTTCAACTTTCAGCATTTAGCTATGGATTGGTGTTACTGTGGGTTTTTGACAGTGAGATAACTGCTTAATGTGGAAAAAGCTATTGGCAAAACCTTTTAACACTATGTCCTCTATGATCTATAAGAAAGTGTTAAAAGTTACATGTCTAAATGGAGCAGTATTCAATGAACATTTTATTTTCTGTTGATTAAACAATTAAAATTAGCACTTTTTAATTGTTGAATTAAAATGATTAAACTATGGATATTTAACCAGTTTACACAGGAGAGAATATGAGGGATGCAAGGCAAGATGACTCACATGCAAATGTGTGAATGATGTCATGATGCAATTATTACTTGAAAATATTTTTTTTTTTTAAAAAAAAGATAAATACAAAAACTAGTTCTTGAACCAGTACAACACTGAATAGGAGCAAAATGGAATAGATTTGTAAATCTATTCCATTTTGCCGCTATATGCAAAATCACCTTCTTTAGGAAGGTGATTCTGAACCCAGACGTTACTACGTGTTGTCATACTGGTAATGAACTTTTGGTTGTTCAGATAACAAATCCGCTTTCCCCAGCTCTCCTACAAAACTCACTTTTTCCTTTTGTTGTCGTCAAACGCATAACACCTACTTACCCGGCGGGTCAGAGCCGGCGCTGCCTCCGGAAGAGGTGAGGCCCTGGAGAGTCCCAACGCTTTGCGCGGCAACAAGGAGCGCAGCGGGGAAGATGAGAAATACGATGGAGACGGCGAGCATTTCAGGCGCTTCTATCGTCGAAAGTTTAGAAACTTCTGAAAAAAGAAGGGGAAATGACACACTAGCGGCGAGCGTCCCGCAGACAGCAGTGTCAGTCTGCGAAAGCAATCCGTGTTTCTATTACGGGTGCAGAGCCAGATAAAGAGATGCGATACTTATGCTCACTTGAGAAATCATCCAAGACAGATGATACTTATCCAAATTAGACGGGAGCGTACTTTGCGCAACAATAATATACGAGGTAAAAATAAATGAATAATATTAATAATAATAAAAAAGTCGGTGCGCAATAAACCTCTCCTGATTCTAAAAATATTATGAAATTTCTGTCCAAATCCTGTGCAACACAACTCAGAAAATGTGTTTCCAAAAATGATCCACCAAATAAAATCCAGGATTAAGTGAAGGTCGCCATTTGCAGTGAAAATCAAAGTTGGAATGCAGTGTTGTACTATAAGTGCAAAGATCTTCTCTTGGATTCCTGTGTTGGGTTTCAGTGTTTTATAACTCACGGGGTCCAACTGAACAGCGGTACTGTACTCTCCTCTGCTGTCAAAGCCGTGACGTTCTTCCAGAGAATTGTCAGCTTCTCTCCTCCCCCTACCAGCAACAGAAAACCCTTCAGTAAATTTGCATCTCACGTACATGGGGTAAAAGGTTGGTACTGATTATTATGCCAGCTACAGTAGAGACATTTTTATGAACTTATTTTTTGTTCCTTACCCTCATCTATTTTACTGTTGCATGAAAAGGAGTATCAATTAGTCCCTTCAGAATGGCTCCATCATGCCAGGAATAGTCTGTCCTGTGTTTGCATCTACATGTTGCACACTCTAAAAACTGCTGGGTTAAAAACAACCCATTTAGGTTATCAATCTGCAGAGATTCAGAAAGAAGGTCTGTCACACCATCTGAATGGCGTGACGCCAATAATCTGGACCTGAACAGGTCCAAAAGACGTCATCATGGACTTAGTGAGATTAAATCAGTCCCAGGATCCCGACACACTGCTGTACATCAGAGAACAGAAAGAACCTGCAGCACGTGGTGAGAGCAGTAGAGCTCCACTCTCTCACCCTGCTCCCCTCTGGTGGATGCTACAGGACAGTTAAAGCAAAGATAGAAAGGCTGAACAAAAGTTTCTATCTAAGAGCCGTCATGTGCCACCCTCCACTACGTATACACCCTGAATGATTAACTACAACTGCGAGCAACTCACTCTACCTTACTGGCTGTGGCACTTTGTCTCTCTAAAGAGCTTCTAAGACTGTTTTTTATTGTTTCTACAATAGTGTGAAAGATGTAGTCTATTCAGTTCCATCATAATAAATATATCCTGTCTTTATTTAATTTAGGACCAATTCTTTGTTTAAAGAGAAATTTATGGATCCAGCTATTACCAGCTTGTATTAACTATCATAAGTGAGAAAAAAAAAATAGTGTGAACTACAGACATAAACACAATCCACAGACATTAGCATTACTAGACAGTGTCTTCTTATATGCTGTGGAAAAGGTTCAGTGAGGTTTGTTCAGGTGGTTATATAGGTCAAAATGATCATGTAAATAATGATGGTCTTCTCTAACAAACAAAGTCACAGTTTTAGAGCTAGCATTTCTTTAAAACTTCTGTTTCAGCAACATAAACTCAGGTTTGGGTGAAAGAAATAGCCCAACAGTTTTTAGAGTGTACTGTTCACAAGCCCGTCAATCTATGTTTAGAAGCTTAGCAAGTGCTAGTACAGCTGTTCACTGAGCTGCTAAAGATGTTAATATGCGTCACTTGCGATTTCCAATTACACCAAGATGCAACGTGATATGATCTAAATCTTAGATCCTTGTATTTTGCTCTCCTTTGTTCAAATAAAATTGTTCGTTAACACAACTTGAAAGTGCATCGATCAAGCAGCCCACACAAGTACACAAACACAACACAGTAACCAAGTGTCACCTTACTTCCAGAAATCTGGGTCCTGGTTTATAAATAGTCGGGCAAATATGACCTCTACCCTGTGGAGTATGTCCAAGTGGTGTGTGACCCTAGTGGTATGTAACAAGAGCAGAGTGAATACACAATTCCACATAAGTTCACCAATATTAGATCTATTTTTAGATTTATAAAATAAATACTGTGACTCAAATCAAATTCTCAGTCCCATAGAGTAAATCTCCAAAGAGCAGACCCAAACTTTTAAGTGTTGTAAGCTGTTAGCATCTTACCTGCTTTTGAGAAGCCTCCTGCCATTATTATTCTGTATGAATTATGGACAGTACAAATGGATTTGATTAACATAACATTTGTGTATAGAGATTAGATGATGCCTGAAGCTAATTGCTAGCCCTAAAAGGGGCAAAGACAAAAGCATTGTTCTACCACCATAAAACAACTCCAATCTGAGACACCTTACAGCAGTTTAATGAAAACACTATTTTATGAATCTAAGTTGTTTATATTGGGTGACTATATACAGGAAATGGAAGTGAACAATGTTGCACCATCGAGTAAAATATTTCAAGCATTTTAAGGCAATTTGAAATTCAACAAAACAGAATATATAAACCACTGTTGTACCTTCTGCTTTTTACAGTGGCTTAAATTTACTCTGAGTGGGTAAGCTTCACATATTTCATTTGCATGTTTCACACAGGAACATCATTTGTGGAGAACTGCCTCCAATTCCTTTGTAAATAATAATTTGCTACATATGAACCTCTCAACTAAAATTTGACCTCAGAATAAAAGTTCATAAAATAATATTTACTTAACTCGCTCATATATTTTTGAGACTGCATATGTTTTGGAATAGTATCAGTCTGCTTTGGTCTTGTGCTAGTTGTAGCTTGGCCTCAGGGACAAATGCAACTGAATTTCCATTAAATCAAGACGAAGGATTTACTGTTTTTGGAACTTCACTTAAATTATGAACTAATCAGGCTGTTTAGTTCATAATTAACTAAACAGTTAATTATGACTGTTTAGTCATAATTAAACAGTCATTTTAATTATGACTAAGTTAATTATGAATAATTATGAATAATAATTATAATTATGAATACGTTTTTGTTTTGTTTAGGGACAAAACAAAAACTAAGAATTATTAACTTCATCAATAAAAAAAAAAAAAATCCATAACTACCTTTTGCAGTCTGCTTTTCTTGTGTGTCAGCCAACACACAGAAATCATGACCCATCTTTTCAGGTACTATTTAAGTAAAGAATACAAACTACATGAGAAGAGATAAGGCTCTTCTGCAATAAACACCAAAGGAACTAAGCTGCTTTGATGGTGGTCTTAGGTTATCCTCATGCAACCGCATACTTATACCAAATAGAAAGATGGTCTGTTTTAGATCCACTTAGAGTGCAGAATCAAAGATTAACACAGCTGGGACACCAAGATGTATCTGACATTAGTAAGGAATGTGAATACTTCAGTTATCAACATAAAAAAGGGGTGCAAATAATCAAACATTGAAAATTAACTTAGCTCTCATGAAACAATGAAGGACAGCAGATTGTAATTAGACATACAGTATGTACCTTGATATGTATTTTTAAAATAGGTTGGAGGAATATTATGATGAAAATTTCAGAAAAAGGACAGCGTACCTATTGTGAAACATGGTGGCGGTGGTAGCATTATGGCCTCTGGGTGTATCATTTCTTCAGGATCCAAATGACTTCCTATGAATTCTGCTCTCTGCTAGACAATCCTAAAGGAGAATGTTAAGGTTGAGCTCAAGCACACTTGGGTTAAACAGCAGGTAGTCATTGAAAGCTGACCGACAAGGCCACAGCTGAGTTGCTTAAAAAACACAAAACAGATGTTTTGAGTGACCTGATCAAAATATCAAATTAGTATTACTAAAGAATGGGCTGATATGTAACATTTAAGTGTAAACAAAAAAAATAACAAAAAAGAAATCTATTAACCTTTTTTTTTTCCACACCACTTTGTACTTCATTCACATATCGGCACATCTATAGTTTTCCTGACACAATTAAACATTCTCAAAGAGGTGAGATTCAGAAGCTTAAGTAGTATTCCTATTATGCATGTGCCAAAGATGCAGCGACGCATGCAAATGAGTAATGAGCGAGAATGCGATAGGTCAAATGCGAATCTTAACTTCAAAAAGACATTTAATGGGTTACTTTCAAAAACTCCACCTCTTAACTGAGGCCAATGTTTCAGATTGCATCACAAAACACACTGAACTAATGACATAATTTAGTTATCATTCATCTCAATAAAGAAGCGACACATAAAACACACCAAAAAGTATGACATACTGTGAAAAATTGTAAAGTACAACTGGTTGTATGGTTGCATTGGGCTGATGCATCAAAAGTGTAGTGACAGTAAGGTCAGCTCAAAGTTGCATTCATGGAGTTTTTGAAGATTTTAAAAAGTATGAACCTCAAAGACATGTTTCCAAATCAGGTTTATGTCATGTACACTGACCCATTATTGACCAGCAGATAAAATTGTTAAAATATTTGTTAATAGCTAACATGCAATAAACAGGGCTGTGCAGAGAATGAAATTGTAGTATGACAGTTAAAGAAATACAACCAACTTGAGACAAGACAAAAATAGGGATCACAAATAGCAACCTAGAGGATAACAAAATAAAGTAAGTTTGCAGCATCATACAAAAATGGCCAAATGTACCGAAAAAGCTTATAAAATATAATCTGAATAACATTATGTTTTTATGGCACATAAAAACAATGTTACCTTTACAAATTGTCCTTTTCTCAGAATAGTTAAGGTTGTTCAGTAAAAATACGATTTTAATGGTAAAAAGTAGAAGGAAGACACCTTTCACACCCACATAGGTATAAAAACAATGTTTTATCAAATCCAGGTGTTAGCATTAGAAGGCACATCCCACTTCTTATAGGTAAGGATCTGGGATATCAGTCTGAGAGGGAGTCATGTCCACAACGTCCCACCAGAGGGCGCTGAAGCACAAAATCAGTAAAAAGTTAGTTTTTTTTCTTTTAACTCATCCTTTTCCAGCTCAGGAGCATTCCTTATGTTTTCACTGTTGCTCTGAAAATATAAAGCTTCAGGACTTCAGCACAGGCTTGTAGATCCGTTGAACCTTTTACACAAAAACCGCACATCCTTTCCTGACAGCGCACGACCATGAACCACAGCCGACTACGTCAGTGCTGACACGCCTGAGTCACTGCTGCTGGCAGCGTGCCCGTCGCCGTGGCCGCCAACTAAAGATGAAGGTGAAGAGGAAGATGCTGGTGATGAGGAAGCGTTGCTGTTGGATCGGAGGATGATCCCAGTGGCACTGCAGTGAGGCCGAGGTCCCGGCTCGGGAGTGTAGGTGAAAGTCAAACCTGTGGGGTAGATGATTCCGTCGTTGCGGACCAGCGTGACGGGAACCTGAACGGGCTGAAGGACCCAGCGCCAACCCTCCCTGAAGGAAGAGATGTCTGGAACTACACAGAGGATGCTCTCTCCACACCTGAACGAGCAAACAAATTGGAGTCTGCATCAAAAAGAGATGTGTACACAAACAAGGCTAAGCTCTGGCAGACCGTTTTACCTGTACATTGTTTCTGCCTCCACGTCGCCAAACCAAACTCTGAGGTTAGGGGTGAAGTTCTGTCCCGTCACTTCCAACATGGCCACATCTCCTCCACCATTTAACTGAGGAGGAAGAAAAAGGCGCATCTTAAAAGACCTTGAAAAATGATGATATGAGACAAAGTCTGATCTGTGGTTACCTGCAGACTTTCCACCACAGGGACGGGGCTGACTGGTGTCGGGACTGGACCCATGCCTTCACAAAATGTGTACTCTGCTTTGTCAGTGCTAATGATAGTCCATGCTGCGCCATCGTTAATGTTTTCCTTGCGAGAGTCTTTGGGGCATGCCGTACCCTGGGACAGAAATTATTACCATCACACACTACTTACGTTAAAAATAAAACTTCTACACTTGTTTGTTGCATCTTTTGGTGCTCTGAGAGATTGAGTCACTGATGATAAACAATATTTTTCATCATTTTGGTTCCAATTTAACTTTCACAATATTAGGAAAACATGCAATATTGTAATGTTGTGATGAAGTGACAGATCCCCAAATATAAACTTAAATAGAAAATGAAAAAAAAATGTACGTATTATTACTATCTATAACAATAGGGTTGTATTGAAGGACTGTACTCTGGCAGTGTCTGCTGTTTTGGCTGAAACAAATTACTTCTGGTAAAGAAAGTAATATTTCTTTTAGGAAAACATTGTATCAACACAATGTGTACTTCTGCAAACTTAAGTCTACTGACCCATGCCAAGTGCCTTTACAAATGCTACGACAAAAGCTATGTACAGAGTAAAGTAAAGATCATAAACAGTGTTGCCATAAAAATCAGAAGAATATATCATACAGCCTTTGCACAGATCAGGTTTAGTGGCTGAAGTGATGCATTATTGCCAAATGCATAACTTCATAATGACTTTCCGATCATCTACAGTCCATAGATGCTTCTTTTTACCCAACAGAATCTTGCCTTTAGTTCTGTTGTATTCTTACTCATTAACATGGTAATTTGTGTTGAGCATGTTCCAGATTACAAATAAAGACAAATAGAAGCACAACCTTTCAACTAATAAAAGGCATCAGAAAATGAATAGAAGGTTAAAATTGTGTGTAAACTGAACGCTTCTCATCCGTCATCACACTGTCAAGTTTGATCTTCAGTCAATCGCTAGAGACACATCGATCAGGCTTTGCTGCCCACAGGCCAGCTATCTGAACTACAAATTGTAATGTTGCCCAATACCAATTTTCTTTCAACAAAATTTATAAAACATTCAAAGTGATTTGTTTTCATTTAAAATATAAATGTGACAAATATACTGGAGCTTCCTTGTACGTAGCAGAAAATAGACAATTACAGTATAAATATAAAAATAAAGAACATTTCCCTAATCTTTATTTGACAAAACTTTTATAAAATGCTCAAAAAAGGCAATCATTGTCAACGGCTGCAGACGTGTGGGTGTGCATCTACACACCTGATACTGGATAATTCTCTCCTGTGAAAGACAGAGATACATTTTCTCTGTATCTTTCAGGTAGAAGGCACACTTGTGAAGCTGAGATACGGGATCATCTGCATCCAACTGAGCTGCTTGCTTGTCAACTTTACGAATAATCTGAAGAAATACAGAAAGAACACCCATCATATATGTTGCCAAAGAAAACACCGATACAAACAAAAAACTTAGGCTACACTTCAGGACATCTGTGGAACAGGAACTTACATACCAGTCTAGGCAGGGCCAGGCCAGTAACGGAGCAGACCAATTTCACTGTCTGGCCATAGTGAATGTAGCCATCTTTTACAGTGAATTCCTCTCCTTCAGATTCATCATCATCCACTAAACAAATTGAGAAAATTCTCTAAGCATCTACTTATTCAAATAAATACATAAATAACAGAAAGTAAAAAAAAAAAAAAAAAAAAAAAAAAAAAAATTGACGCCAACAATTCGATATATAAGCCCCCCCATTTTGGGGAGCTGGCCTGAAATTTCCCACCCACAAAATGACGGTACCGGGTA
>CAEGAD010027413.1:0-24497 GCA_903067055.1 Poeciliopsis paucimaculata
TATATATATTAGAAGAGACTAAAAGCAAAATCTAAAAATCCATTTAATGAAGGGGAGAAGTTTAGCTGCTTAGCCCTGAAAGACCGAGACATGGAAAACCATTCAGATGCTTTTGCTGGAATATTTTGGATATAAAAATATAATATTTTATTGTTTTTTGTTTGTTTGTTTTTGTCAGGTTTTATAGAAACAACGTTGGGTAAATTGGATGGCAGAATTTTCCATAGGTTGTTGAGAGTAATTATTAGAATAACATGGAAGCAATGTTTGCATCTTACTAAAAACTACTGAATGTTTCATTGATTGCCTCTGATCTGCAAAAATTCATCACATCAGCCAGATATGCTAGTTCTCACACATACTTTGAAGCCCTGTGGATTTAGTTCTCCTCCGATACATTGTTTGAAATTCCCAAAACAAATGTAGGACACTGGGTGTGGGGCAAAGTGTTATATTTCACTGCCTAGCCAACATGGTGTGCTCTGATTATCATTCCAAAAGGAATGCTGAGGGTCTTAAATGGGCTGTCTGGTCTTAGGCCATGCCTTGAAATGATCAGCCATTTCATCTATTCCACAAAATGCTAATATTATCCTTCAAAATTCCAACCTTATACAAAGAACTGGGGTAAACAATGGAATATAACAACTTATATGTAAAAATTCTTATTAATCATTACAAGCAATAACATTTGATACACCAGTGCACTTTTTTTTTCTTTTGGTAAATGTATTGAGAATGAAAAAATGAAAAGTAAATATAAACATATGCGGTACTCTTTTGTGACAGCTACAGTAACTCATGTCTGTTTACACTATACTTAGCCAGGTGTGTGACTTTCAGCCAATAATGGAAATAACAACCAAAAAAGTTTGTGAGACATTTTCAGTCTATCTTTTTTGGACTGGAACAGTGAATCTCATGTGTTCTTGCTCAGCTAACATTTTTCAAATTGTGGTAGTTCTTGACCATGTGAGAGGAATTTCTATGCAAATTTCCTTTCTAATAGCATTCCAAGACTGAACAACAGGGATCAAGCTCTTTGTCTGGGTAAAATGTTGTTTTCCAGTTCTTGAAATGTATAGTAAGACAGTCTAGAAAAGGAGCGTTTTCTGTAAATTCATCCATGATTAATTTAATCTACGTACACAGCAAACAGAAAATAGTAAAACAGACAATAATCCACTGTGATGAATTTGTAAATTTATCTATTCAATAATATTTTTCATCTTTGTTTTCTTTTGGAAGGAAATATCGTTAAAACATCTTGTAAAAGTGTTTGTTGTTTTTTTTTTCACGTAAAGAAATATTTCTATTTCCAATCATGCTGTAATGCAATCTCCAAATGCAAAAGTTTGATTATCTTTTTTATGTACTAATACTAAAGAACATATCCAATATTTCATTCCCAAAGTTCGATTTTAGAACACAAAAATGATTTATTACTGTTGAGCACACACTACCATGTCAGAGTCTGGGAGGCATTTACCTTCAGGCATCTCTCTCATTCGTAAGGACGGGGCTTCAAGTTAGAGTAAAGAATGATGGGAATTTTTAAAGACTAAGCACTCTTCTTACATATTAACCTTTAACACAGAAGCAGGTTGCTATAGAATCTCCTCTAATTTCCCCCTTTCAGTCACTGTAATGTGGAAGTTTGAAGTCGTTATGAAGCAACATGTCAGTTGTGACTGTCTAGGAATGCCACACCTTTGTTTGATGAATCCAATCTTACCAAACAAGATGTACCTCTATTTTTGTTTCATAAAGTTTGCTTTGTAGCAGCAGCGTCAACAGCTGCTGTGAAATTTCCATTGCATTGTGTAGCACATAATGAAAGATGTATTGTATTTAATGACAAACATTGCTGCTTTGCTAACCCCAGAATCATTGTCTAAAGTTTGTCTCTGATCAACAGAAGAAGGGCAGTCAGAGAGTTAAGTTCAAAACAAAGTGAATGAAAGGAAGTGAAAAACGGTTCTTTCTCTCATTTTTGGCTGTATTCAGGAGTGATTTTACCTTAAATCACTTTGACTCCTACTTAGAACTAAAAAGACAAAAACAGATTACATTCCTTAAAAAGAAAGTTCCTTTGCATCCCCTATCTGTTATCACATTAATGTTTAAATTCCCTTTGTGCTAATTTTTTTTTTTTGAACAAGTCTGACATAAAACAGTTTTCTCTCACTGACTGACTTCTGCATAGAAGTGAGTCATTTAACATAACTGTCAAGTATTTCATCCTAAATAACAAAACAAATCAAAAAGATGCTTTTAGCTTTATGCAACATGTGTCCATCAAAAAAATTCTGTGTGAATTTCTCTTTCCTTTTTGGAGCACTGACACAACATTAAAACACACACAACACCGTTTAACGACTTAAAGAGTTTTATGAATTGCTGTGTCACCACAGAAGGTTAAAAAATAAGGCGGACAGTCACGTCCAGCCTATTTTACAGTGTTTAACCTGACACCTTTTTGTCCCAGAAGTTGAAAATGAAGAGCACCGTCACGGCTCAGGGATGTTTGTACAGAGGCTCCATCCGGTATCCATGTCATATGGTGGGGAAAAGGAAAAACGACGATGTACAGTAAACAGAAACAGGTTTAGACTTTTTATGCTCTGCAGTGTGGAACCCCTATACTCTCTGGAAAGTAAATATTTCATGAGAACCAGTTTAACGTCCAGCTTACATCGACCAAAGCAGGGAAAGAAAAAAACAAGCAAAAATCTTACAACTAACAACAAAAAACACGTCCAGAATTTACTACATAATGTTGTCTTTAATAAATTTTCACATCCTAGGTAAATGGAAACCATAATCCCATAATACTTATACTTTGAGTTACAATGGTTGTTTTCATACTTCTGTAGAGGGCTGAACTTGCATATAATGTGTTTATAATTTAGCCCTTTGATCAGTCTAAGACATGAGTCTTATTAACTGAGCCTCTTCTACTCACAGTCTAGGCAGCAAAGTGGAGCAGATGAGAGAATATGTGGGACCCCATAAAATCTAAAAAGATGATTAAGAGAAAAACTGAATGAAAAACCATTTTCTCACAGTGCATTAACAAAGGCCCAAACCTAGAAAAAAAATATACTTATCTGCACACACACTGAAACTGTTCATAAACTTGTGATCAACTTTGTAAGTTAAGTTTTCCAAGTCTTTCAAAGTTCTTCTAATGTTTACATGGTATATGTAGAATATGAATCAACTGGCATTAGTGGAACAGACAGCTGGGCTGCATTAGGATTGAATGTGGTTGGAAGTGTGTTTGCAATGTCTCAATGTTTAATAGTACAGAAAAAAGTTGAATGAGGGGAAATTTGTTTTAGCAGACATTATATTGTGTGTTTGTACAATGTTGTCTGTATTGTTTAAGACCACCCAAACATGCATGTTATGTGTGTTTTTGCATAAGGTATGTATAACTGTATGCTCTCTAAGTTTCTTTTAGGACTGAAGGTTTTGTGTAGTGAAAAACACATCACATAGATTTCTCTGTCTGCTGGAACAGTTCCCCTGATAGCAGGTGTACAGTTATGAAAGATATTGTTGATATCAGTGGTTTCACCCAAACAGCAAGACAAGCTGTTTCAAGCTGCTTACCACTTACAAATAGATACAACAGTTAGTCAAGAGATGCTTTTTTATTTAACCAGTTGCATGCACATAGTTACTTGAAAACTTGCCAATAACACTTAGCATTCAGCTACATAAGTACTTCTGATTCTTAATTTGTATTTTCTATGTCAGGTATTTAAGTTGAGATTTCCTCTTATTGATCAAAGCAAAACGGTGAGAAGGAAAGCAAATCTCAATGTTTAAAATTCATATCAGTTGGTGGCGTAGAGCAGTTCTGTGTTCTGACCTTCATATCAACGCATTAAGGAGCGTTGATATGAAGGTCCTTAATGCCTTCATATCCATCTTCTTCTTGATATGAAGAAGATGGAAACCTGTGGCCAAGGTTTCCATCTTGGCCACAGGGAACTGTGTGAATCTAGGCCAAAATACCAACAGGGATGCTGGAAAGAGCTCTGCTTGGTCAAGCCAATTAACAGTTACCATAACGACCGCATTTACAGCACAGAGCAATGTTAATAATGGCAGTTAATGAGCAATGTTCACAAAGTGTGTGAATCAGGACAGGAAACAATGTCACATAACAAGTTGATAGGGTTCATTTTGAAAACAGGTCACCAACCATTTCTCAGATGAGTGTATTTATTTTCTCCATGGCTTTGCAGAATAAGTTATAGGAAATCATATATAGGCATTATAAGGCATAAATGAATTACAACCTGCTGTGAGTCATGTACCTGCTTGCAAGTTACAACTAAACCTGATTTTCCAGGGAGGTTCTGAAATTGTGTGCTCTAAGAACAACTGCATTCATCAATATGGTTTTAAAGCTCCTGGAACAATTAATTTGTTTGTGAAAAGAGACTGTTGGTGCTTTTTGAATGGGTTCATCTATGAGACATCACATTGCTTGACAGCATTGATAAATGAAGACTGCATGGAGTAATAGTCACTCCTTAAGCAGAGCATACAGGACCACGTTTTCAAAAGAAACAAATTAACATCTATCATAACGTATATCTAAGAAAGCAGCTGTGACACATGACCTCCTTGACCATTTGCTGTTTTCTGTTTTCTGCAGGTTTCCAGGATGTGCATGTAATGATTTTCATCGGCTTTGGTTTCCTTATGACTTTCCTTCAACGCTACGGCTTCAGCAGTGTGGGCTTCAACTTCCTCATCGCAGCCCTGGCCCTGCAGTGGGCCACTCTCATGCAGGGCTTCTTCCATGGATTGCATGAGGATGGGAAAATTCACATTGGAGTGGAAAGGTACACAATGAAATACAGTATGAATACCATCACTATTTAAAATTACTTCTCTTATATTCTTTTTTTTTTTTTTTTTTTACAATATTCTTCCTTCATTCTTACATTAGAGAGCATCACCTTCTATCCAAGGGACACTAAGTGTACTTGTTCCTCTAAAGTACACAATAATGAAAAATAAATGAATAAAAAGCTGCAGCATTTAAAAATTAGTTATTAGCTTTGAAAAAAAAAAATTAAGGCTGTTTCTGACTTTATTCCTGTTTCCATACCAAGCTGTTAACCTATGTTTTTTCTGTTTGCAGTATGATCAATGCTGACTTCTGCACTGGCTCTGTGCTGATCTCATTCGGCGCAGTTTTGGGAAAAACCAGCCCCCTCCAGCTGTTGATTATGGCAGTTTTTGAGGTCACACTGTTTGCCGTCAATGAATACGTCTTGCTCAGCATTTTAGGAGTGAGTCACCATAAATCAAACTCCTGAAGACTTCTATGACTTATGAACAGCTTTTATTTTCTCTGCTGACACACTCAAAGCTTTGAACTATCCTGTGAACCATGTTTCAGACTAGAGATGCTGGAGGCTCCATGACCATCCACACCTTTGGAGCGTACTTTGGCTTGATGGTGACACGAATTTTGTACCGCCCCAAACTGGAGCAGAGCAAACATAAGAACTCGTCAGTCTACCACTCTGACTTGTTTGCGATGATAGGTAATTCCCGTGCAAGAACAAACATCTACAGGAACTGTTTTTGTAGTAAACTACACCCAGACCCATAAGGTTGCAACGTGCTTTATGAATACGAGCTGTGTGAGACACCAATGACTGAATCAGAGTTTATGCATCTTGTAGTTTCCCCACCTTTTTTTTCATGAAGAACAAAGAACAAGAAGTTATTTTGTGTTGCATGCCAGGTAACTGTTCTGTGATTTTTAGTATCTTTCAAAAGTATTTGTATCACTTGAATCTTCTGAAGCAAAAGAAAAATTGGGTGTTAAATATTTTCCACTGGCTAGAATATATAATGTAGAGCAGTTCAAGGGGTATACTTTGGCAACCCACAGAGATATTTTAAAGTCTAGTTTTCAATCCTTTCACTCCTGCAACTTTTAAAGTCTATCTTTATTTTCAATGTAAATACAGGTACCATCTATCTGTGGATGTTCTGGCCCAGCTTCAACTCTGCCGTCACGGCACATGGAGACCCCCAGCACCGCACAGCCATGAACACTTACTACTCTCTGGCAGCCTGCACTCTGTCAACATATGCCATGTCTGCCCTCACAGCTCACGACGGAAAGCTGGACATGGTAATAATGCATGATTACGATTCATATTTTCAACTCTTTAACTAAAAAAATCAGGTGAAAGTCTCTCTTCCATCCATATTGTATTTGCAGAAGAGTTTTCTAACTAAAAAAAGTAATGAAGCAAATAAAATGGTGCCAGAAAAGCACTGAGACAACAGGAAACAGAAGAAAGATGTTCTATATTAACTTCTTCTTCTTGCGCTTATCAGAGTTTAGAACATATGACTGTTACTGAATACCTGACAGCCAAAGAATGAATGGACCTCCTCAAAAATGTTGATTGGGTCTCAGCCAAATAGCTGACAGGCTGATAAGATATCCAGCTGTCAACCATTTGGATATCTGATCAAGTACCTTTATCGCATACTCCAAGATCAGGTTGTGAATCATCACAAGATCAATTTTCTGCAATGATGATTATCAAGCATGAGAGGAAATAAATTAAATAGGCAGCTTGTTTCTAACATTTCTCAGTCACTTGGTTGTTGAAAACAAATCAAGTCAATTTTATCTGTAAAGCACATTTCAGCAGCAAGGCAGTTCAAAGTGCTTTGCATAGCTAAATACCATCATCAAGCAAATATACGTCAAATATATCCATCATGTTCCAGTTATTATGACTCTATGGCAACTCTAATCAGGTGGATTTTTAACCTTGATTTAAAAACAAGAAAATTAAATGTATTGTTAATTCATGATATCCAAGAATCTGTCTTCAGACTTGTCATGAAAAACGATACTGTGGGCAGAAAAGGTCTCCAGTAACAGTCAGTTTTGCAATGAATCTGGAGGAGCCTCTGACTGAAGGCTGTTAGCGACAGTTCAGCGTCTAGCGACTGAGACGATATTAACATCTCCTGAACGACATCATCAGTTGTTGGAAAGCTCTTCTTATGCACCTTGTTTGGTTTTGGCCTAAAACTTTAATATTTTTTCTGGTTGTGTAGGTCAGTTAGAAAAGTTATTTTTATAATCAAGAGAACAATTGTATATTTGCTACAATAGGCACCATGCACCATAGTTTTCAGACAATACGTCATCATCCAAAGCTGGTTGTTCATTTTGCTTTTTTGGAAGCCTGTTTTGTGTCAAAAAGGTGTTAAAATTACAAATCTGCTTTGGAAAATAAAAAGACAAGACTCTATTAATTTCCCAGTACTTCTAGGCTTTCTGGATTGAAAACAATATTCTTTGTTAAAAATATGGAGAACATTTTTTTTTTAGTTTTTTTTTTATCTTTGCTGCTGCCAACTCAGTACTTTGCTACTCAGCTCTGGTATATCTATTTTTTTCCTGTGACCTCAGCATATGTTTTTTGTCTCCATGTTTAGGTGCACATTCAAAATGCCGCCCTGGCCGGAGGAGTCGCAGCAGGAACAGCTGGTGAAATGATGCTCACACCTTTTGGCTCCATGATCGTTGGGTTTTTGGCAGGAATCATCTCTGTCCTTGGCTTTAAGTACCTCTCGGTAAGAATAAATGATAATATTATGTTTACAAATCAATTCTTATCTTCAAGACACGTGTTAAGGACCTTCTATCAAAGTTTTGAAAAAACTTCATTTAAATTTTGAGTTGTTTCAATTCTTACAAGGTTCATTCTACAAATGTCGTTTACTTCCCATCAGCCCATCCTGGAGGAGAAGCTAAAGATCCAGGACACCTGTGGGGTTCACAATCTGCACGGCATGCCCGGCATCCTGGGGGCCATTGTTGGGGCTGTCACTGCTGCCGTGGTCCCGAAGGAAGTATATGGAAATGGGTAAACAATAATTTTTTGCTTTCCCTGACGCAACACTAATCAATCAATATTTATTCTTTTTTTTTATTCAATCAGTGCTAGATTAAATTTCTCTTTGGCTCTATTTCTTTATTTGAACAATCCACTAACATGTTTTTGTTTCTTTGTGGTTGTAAGTTTGGAAAAGGTTTTTCCTGATGTGGCGAGTGGAGAAAGAGAAACATCTTATCAGGCCAGCATGCAAGCCATTTCTCTTGTAATCACTCTGGCGATTGCCATTTTTGGAGGACTCATTGTTGGTAAGTAAATGCAAAACCAGTGGCTATTAAGCCAGTTCAAGGACATCCAATAATAAAAAAACTTAAAAGAACCCAAATTATTTGATAATTTTAAGAAGGTGCTTCAAGAGAGGAACAAGCTCTTTCTGAATCTGATTTTGTTGATTTAACTTTTCAAGTCTTAAGAAATTCAACATATTTAATGTGAAATTTATGTGCAGAAAGAAACTTGTTGTCAACTAATATATGCTTTATGGGAAACAAATGAAAGAGCAAGACTGCATATGTGACTTTTAAAAATAAATCTCAGGATTTCATCACCTGGAGTATATACTTTGTTTGGAACTTGTTAGCTATTTTTAAAAAAAATATTATCATACATCAAAACATATTCTGATGAATATTAACACTTGCCCAGAACTGAAGTAACATATCTTTCCCTTCCTCTCAGGTTTCATTTTGAAGGTGCCGGTACTTGGAGCTCCTCGTGACAATGCCTGCTATGAGGACAGCGTCTACTGGGAGGTCAGTTTGATAAAACAAGACAGTTAGAGTCAAACTGTGTGAAATACACAATATATAGAGGAATTTCCATTTGCAAACTTGAGAAGAAGTATTTACATGACTTTTGTTTATTTAGATAAATACCCTTTAATTCTTGCCTAATTTAAATTAAATGTTCTCAGAAAAATGTAGGAATTCTTTAGTCATGATGTTTTGCAGTAGAAATCATTGTATAATATTATGCAGTAATTCCTACTGCATGATGATCCATACTAATTATATACTTTATATTTTATCTTCTGTCAACATATCTGTCGCTCCATATGGCCAAAGCCTAACAAACAAATATATTGCTTTTCATAGTAAAACTTTTCAAATAGGCTACTGGTCACCAGTTAGATACAGTGGTGCGATTGCACTGCTAACTGTAAAATTTAAATGCATTGTCATATATCGATTTGATTTCTTCTTTTATAAAACCTGCATATGAAAGTAACAACCTCAGCCATGGTTTCAGTTTTGTAGTTTTGATAACATCATCAATAAAGTTAATCTTTGTCCTGATAAATGTGATTTTCTTTCAACAGAGTAACAATAAATGATACAATAACTGCCCATCCCTGGTATTCGGCAATTATTCTAGAAAGTATGGACAATTGCAGAAAGACATGTGCGATCACATTGTTTCTTATCAAGCTAAAATATAAAATAATTCAATAAAATCTAACACTGATTTATAAGATGAAGGTATTTGAAGTGAGAAAAATCTAAAAAAAAAAAAAGTTCATTTATTATTTTGTTCCATTAGAATTACACAAAAAGTAATTTAATGGGTGATGGCATTCAGGCTGATTTTCAGTGCAATCATTAGTTTTTTGTAATTTTTATTGTTACAAACTCTGAGGAACATGTTTTAGATATTTTGGGTCTGATTATGTATGATATTTGGCCACCAGGGGGAGTAAATTTACCACAGCAGAAGTTCAGAATTCTTGCTGAATTAGGAGACATTTGTTGCTTTGTTTTACTATAATTTTATGTATTTTTATTTCCTGGATGCAGATGTATAAATTAGTATTTTCTAGAAGTAGCTACTTAATCTGTTCTATGATTTTATTGCCAGAAAGAGAAAATATTGTTAGTTAACATTTTATAAGTTGTTAGTTTTATATGTGTTTGTTCACATTGTGTAGTAAAACATTGTCAATATAAAAAAAATGAAATAAAATAATATCAAAGTGCAACAAGATGAGAAAAATCTATTTTCAGCACTGAAGTCTGGAGTATTTGCAAACATACATAAAATAGACGATGCACATTTTTATAAAGCAATGTGAAAGAGATACTAATGTACAATTTTCAGTAATTCTAAAGTTTTATTATATTTTGTTCTCAGGTACCAGGTGAAGAGCATCATGACCAAGAGCTAACTGCTGTGAGGACAGAAGAAACTGAGAAGATGAACAGTTAGACACACAGAACCAATCTGAGGTTCTAACAGCACTTGAAAGCCTACAGGCTACACAATACTCTTTCTATCCATGCCAGCTGCCAAACAGTTTATACATTTGAAACATTATCTGTTTTTCAAGTCAATAGAACAGAAATTAATGAACAAAACCACTAGAGGTCAATCTAGAGCTGTCTGTGAACACGCTGCACTGATAAAGGACGTTTCCAATTGTTAAAATCTGCTTTGTTGTTGTCCATCAAACACAAATGTGAAATAATTTCTTATTTTCTTTACAGTAAGATTAAACCAAAGAGACACTTAAAACCAGATAAATTCATTTAGCTGAATTCTTTTAGTCAAGATTAGATCATTTTTATAGGATTTAATTTAAAGTAACTCTATATATTCTTTTAATTACAGAAAATATTTCATGCTGTGAGGTAATGATGTTTTACTGTTCATTACATGTGATTACATTGACTTTAGAATTGTATACAATTCTGCCTCATATTAAACCATGCCAGTCTTATTGTTACTTATGTAACAATATTTGTATGGTAATATTCTAATTGATTTCCAAATTGACTTAAACCTACAGGAAAATTGATGTTTGTTACATTGACTGTATTTATAAGAGCAGACAGACTTTTAAATAAAGTTTTGGGCTAAAAATAAAATTTTCAAGGAGTGTTTTGTGTCATGTGGTATTTATAATCTAGCAAGAATATGTCAGAAAACATTGGAAGCTCAGGAATTTTACCCATCAAAAATCATTGCAACTGTTGGGACTTAGCAATGATATTACAAACTATAAGACTCACAGAAAGAAGAGTCTTATAGTTTTGTCCTTCTTTTGAATTGAAGATCAGCTTTCAGTGGACACCTGATATAAAACCATCAATGATTTACAAACTACCATTTTTGAAAAAAATAAAATAAAATTTGGACTGTTTACATTCAGCTGTGTCACAAAAAAATATTTTCCATCTGCAGATACTGAACCTTTACAAGATTTTTTTCCCCCAGTTATCATAATGCAGCAACTCTCTTTAAAATCCTTCTTCGAGTTTATAGTAAACTACACAAAAACGCACACAAATTACTAAAGGTTTTTTGTACCGTTGTAACCGTTAAACAATCTCCTCTTCAGTTCAACATTATAAGTGGTGACACGTTGTTGATGTTACCATTATAAAATAACCTGCAATTAAGTTGTGGCAAAGATCAATGTAATTTTCACAGGTGGTGGAGCGGTGTTGTTGTTAGCAGCTGCTGAAAGTAACTAAAAAAGTTACCTTTAATGTAACTTAGTTACTTTCCAAATCAAGTAGTCAGTAATCTAACTAAGATACGTTTTAAAGGAGTAATCAGTAATTACTTTACTGATGGTAATTAGTTACTTTTTCAAAGTAACTAAGCCATCATTGGTTACGAAGCAGAACAATGATCCAATACAGTCATGGATGATAAGTAGAGGAAATCCTTTGCCGTTCCCAGGGGAAAATAAAGAAAAGGCAGAAGTTTTAATTTATTATTTTTTGTTATTTATAATGTCCTGTCCTATTTGTCGCCAGACAATTGTCTAGATTTTGCAATAAGAACAACATTTTTGTGGAGAATATTCAGCTTCAAAAGGGTTAATTAAAAATATGTTTTTTTTTGTGTTTTTTTTTTTTAAAGACCAGATCTCAACCAGACCTCCTGCAGGATGACATGAAAAAGAAGCAAGCAGATGGGGGATTCAGTAAATCTTAAGGGAGAAGCCATGGCATGAATGGAGAGGTTTGATGCTTTGTTGCCCATATCCATCGATCCTGACTTACTGTATGCCGCCACAAAACGGACAGCTCACCTTCTGTTTGGCTGCTGGTGTAAATGTGTTCCAGAGACCACTAGGTGGTGCTGGTAGAAAAACTAAGACAGTCATGCCTCATTGTGAAGCTTTTCGAGAAGCAATTTACATGAACATTTAGTGGCAATTAGCACTGGGAATGAGATTACAGCAAATAGGGATTGACAGAGGGAATATTTTTCCCCTACAAAAAAAGGAAAAGTCTTGTTTAAAATGTTACATTCTGGTGACTTGGATTCATTTGCTGTTGTTTGTCATTAACAATTTATCTCCTTGTAGTTCTAGTCCCTGTAATCAAGCCATTTGCATATCCTGATGAGCTGCTTGCACCCTGCAGAATTATTCCTCCCTTTTTAGTTTAATAGAGGGCCCCTAGCAGGCTGCAGGAGCCTCGTCTGACCCCCCACCCAGCGTGGTGATGGCGCCACGGCGTGAACAGGCATGGCAGCCTTTTCCCAGGAACTAAAAGACAGGTGGACAGCTGTTTACTGAATAGGCGCTCATACTGAAGAGCTTAATTGAGCTTCATAGAGCTAATTAAAATGCAAAGAAAAATAATCATGATTATGGTAATTATTTCTAGTGTCCAATATGTCTTCAGGAGATGAGCTTGCTTGGCATCGTACCTGCAGAAAAAATAATTAATTTCTGTTAGCAGCAAAAGTATTAAATGCTGTTGTTTCTGTAAGCCGAGACAATGCCATGGCATTAAATTAAAGGTTTTCTTCAAGTAAAACATAAAAAACTGCCCACATATATTTTATGTTAAACAAAACAGAAAAAAATATGAAAGGCTTGGAATATTCTATGAGCAGAGTTTTATGCAAAATCTCACAATTTTTTTTGGAAAAAAAGGGTGAGCCTCAAGCCTCCAAAGTAACCAACCATGCTGTCATAAGATCACTTTTCGGTTCTCCTTATTACGTTTAAATAAGACAGTATTAGCCTTGACCCCATCACTGTATTTCTCTGTGTGAGCGAGGCACGTGGGAACGGTGCTGATCAGCCCCTGCAGCTACATGGGGTCCGTCCTAAGCAGCTGTAGCCTCCTGTGGCTCAGCCTCCGGCTTGTGTGCGATTGTTGTTCTTAACGCTGTTCTGGAGGTGAACATAATAGATTAATAGGCTCCCTCAGGATGACCGGGTCTCCTGTGGGAACCCCTTTGCCTGCTTGCAACCCTGCAGAAGTCATAATAGGCCAACTCTAAAACACTGAGTTGGCCTCTTGTTTCCAGAACATGCCAGACTGTTGTAAGATGTTGTTGTGTCTTTACATTCAGACCTCATAGCATGGCTTTATGAAGGTACAAGTAAATCTATCGTCAATTCCGTGATTGCAGAAAGATTCTCACCATTAATTACACTCAAAGTAGAAACATCAGCACTTTGGGTGAGCATCTGGGAATTCTTACTCAGAGTTAATTTAACACTTGTTATTATTTTGAACAACCCCATCAACTCTCCAATCAACGCTTGTGAGCTCTAAATATTAATCTCTGGGGAAAACCCCCCCAAAAAACAACAACATAAAAACATCATGGATGGTATCGTGTGCGGAGGGAAAAGTAGAGGTAAAACAAAAAGTGCATTTTGGTGTGTGGTTTTCATTTAGCTCCAGATTATATCATCACACGAAGTTGTTGTTGTCACGTTTCTGAAGGGAGCAGAGACGTGCTGAGAGGTTGTGACTGATGCCAGCTAAGAAGGGGGGATGATGGAGCAGGGGTGTCAGTGGGAGTGCTCACTAAATGCAGGAAGTTGTTCAGCTGAAGAGGGTTTCTGCCACTTGACTGAGGGAAAATTGCCTGCAGTGCTCCAGGAGTACATGGGAGTGCTTCACTTGAATTTCCTCCCCCTGTAAAATGGCTAGCCCTGTGAATGCCAAATCAACAAAGGCGGAGGCTGTGTGCATTTCAGGCCCCACAACTCTTCAATTCTTTCACAGCTCACCTGTGGTCAACAAATCCTGCGTGTGAAAGCGGAGCTCGCCATGACTGGAATCCAACGTAATCTTTTGCATTCTTCATGAACAGAGGCGACTGCAAATGTGGAGACTCACTGGAAAGAAAAAATTCCATAAATCACAATTTTCTGAAGCCCTGGCATTGAGTTGTAAACTATAATTTTACACATGGCAACATTTTGTTTTACAAATTTCAACGATGCTGTGCATTTTTACAAGTTATATTGCAGTTTTTATGGAGCAGCACTCACAATTTGGAAGATCAAAAGCATAAATTCATCCACTGGTTGAAGGACCATTGTGACATGGAAGGATCACATTTAAGGCAGAATAGGGCGGCCTCTAATCCCAGAGTTCCTGCGAGGTCTCCTGGCGGAGCACCCCGCACACTAACAAGGCCTCCCACTGGACTCATTACAAGAGGAAAAACCAACAAAGGCAGTTATTACACACTCCTTATGAAAGACATCAGGGGCAACAGGGCCAAGCTGGACACTAGGGGAACAAAGAGCGCTGACGACCCTACGCCACCACCGCCACCACCGCCACCACCTTCACAAGCCCCCCATCACCCCAACTGCCCCTTCTTCCAACACACGCATGTCTCCAAGAACCAGGCCTTACAGAGAGGGCTGCAGAGGTTGGGAGAGGTCCGGGGCTTTGTGCCCTGTTAATTGAGGCACCCGATTGAGGAAACATGGGGCCTCACCAGGGGGGCCTTCGAGGGGATTGAGTCAATGCTGTGAAAGAAGGGGAGCAATCATGAAGTCACAGTATGTTCACCACAAATTAACCAAAAAAACCCTGCATACATGTTCCTACTGAACCCATCAAGTCCAATCAAGTTTATTCGTACATTACATTTCAGCAACAAGGCATTTCAAAGTGCTTTACATCATGAAAAAAGAAAAACATCGTATAGTGAACAACTATAACACAAAATATGTTGATCAGTGTCCCATTTATTATGGTTCAAAAACTATTCTAAACAGGTGGGAGTTGGGAATCACAAGCTTAATTGAAGAGAAGAATAAATGTGTTGCAGGTACAGAAAACCAAGTATACAGCAGATTTTTAACATTCATCTCACTTTTTAATCCCCTCAAGATCTTTCTCACCAAGTGAGGAAAGCATCCTAATGCTCATAGTTGGAGATTTGCAGCAAAGAGTTTTGGGTTACTAACATCCCAGATACTATGTTGTGGTTAAAACTAGATTTGTTTAAGCATAGAAAAAAGCCTTTTCTGTCCCACCATCACTTGGAATTTGATAATTATTGTAGTAACTTTGAAACCATTTGCTTTGGTCAGATGATGCTAAAATTTCAGGAGAAAAATAAACTACATGATAAAGACATTTTAGCAGCTCCTATCCCTGGTCAGTGTGGTGAAGAAAGTGTGATGCTGTGGGCCAGTTTCTATTCCAAAGGACCCAGGGAGCGTTGTAAAGTACATACAATGATTAACTTGTTGACATTTCAAATAAAACCGACTTAAGTCCAGAAATTATTTCTGAAACCCTCCTAACATTTTACAGTAACAAAAACATTAAAATGTTTAATCTTATGCTCTTTATTTTGTTAAATACATAATTTAAGTTCACTTAGTGGACTTAACATCACTTACTATCTGTAGTTTCATATCCTGTTTGCGCATACGTCTTTGATTTTTAGAATTATACCTTCTCAAGGCAAGGTATCACCTCAGTAGGTTGGGCTCAGGAGCCTTAACATCCGGCAATTCAGCAGTACTTGTTGTTACATAAGTGCAAAATCCATATCTCGACTTTGCACATAGCATATAATCACAATTTATTCTGTTAAGACCATTACATTTAAAGATAAGCCTATGCTATTATTTGGGAACCCACCATTTCATCTTATTTCACTCCCTTGTTCTTCACATCACCTCATTCTCATCAGCAAAAATCTCAGTAAAAAAAAAATGCAACCGATAAAAAACGAAATTGGAAAAAACTTGGAATCTGATACAATCAAAAGAGGAAAAGAGTTTAAGAACAAAGAAAGGAGGGCATTTGTTAATTAACGAGCCACTGATCTCAACCACATTAATAACCGGGTCATGGATGTGAGGAAGAGAAGGACAGAAAAAGGGGAGAGGAAAAGGAACAAACAGAGAAAGGATGCAACATGATGGGTCCGGATGTAGCGATGGGAATTTTGTCCCTGTCTTTTCCCCATAACCCCTCCTAACCTCTTCCATTCTACTCAGCACTGCAACCACAAACCCTCTTTGTGGCCCCCCTAAAAAACCTTCATCGGATGCCAATTTGCATAAAAGCAACAACTTTTTTCCCTCCTCCTGTGGGATCGGACAGCTATAACTGCAACTCCCCTGCCAATGGGATCTCGATCCTTCTTCATTCAGGAAACACACTCACAGGTGCATAGGAGGACATGATGATGAAAATGTATGTTTTATGACTCCCCCGTTGTCTTTTGAGCTTCCACATGCATTTATAAAGAGCATAAACATAAACACATACACCTCACGCGACTCCTTTTTGAACACAATTAAAACAGAAGCTGCTTGTACAATACACTTTTGTCTTAGGGATGAAGGAGGAGGCGGGGCGGTGGAGGTCGGGGGACATTTGCATATTAATTAGGAGGTTATGGTGTGAAATCCACTCAGGCGTGTTAAACAGATGACATAGTGGGACAAATATGGCACTATTTTTTCTCTGCTCTCCCACGGTGGCGCATGGATACAAGCGATGCATGCTGCCACTTCCGGCGGTGGCACGCTGCCAGCGGATGGAAATTAGCAGCAGGAGCTATTGCGATGAATTAGGAGAGTGAACAATGCAGGAGGCTGTGTGCTGCACAGCAGGGAGAAAAGAGAAGGTTGACACTGGGAATGCTACACCATTAGGTGGCGATCTTGAGTCAAACAATCTTAGAGTTGTATCAAAACGTTTGTCTCGAAAGCGATAAAATGTCCATTTTAAAGGATGATATCAGAACGGTTTCATTGTGATTTGTTGATTACGACTTCTTTGACGGTAAAGAAGTAAAGTGACCTAATCTGGATGATACAGCACCACTGGATTGCATATCCAGCATTTCCCTGCCGATAGAAATCTGTTAACCCGAACTTGGAATCAGATGTAATTTCTGAACTGGATACATCTGTTTGGGTGTCAGTAACCATGGTTTGACACTCTGGTGGCACCCCTCTTTTTCCTCAATTCACAATTCTGTTAGCAAGAACAGTTCAGGCCGCATAAATCACCAAAACAGGAGCGAGCCAATGAGAGGCTGACAGAAAGTACAGTGCCAGAAAAGAACCTCCAGAACCATGACACCGTTTTTTATCCCTGTTGGCCACCCAGCTTCTTTGACGAGGCCAAACCCAACCTCCGGTTCTTTGTTTTTTGCTGCTCAGTTTCCCTTTTCTCCAGGTTTCCTTTCTCTGGCCTTTTGAGTCCTGTTGCAAAGTTTTTACCCCATTTCCGTCACGTCCCCTTTTTTTCCTTTCATTTCTTCTTTGCACCAATTGAATTAGTCTTATTTGGTTAATCTCTAATGCTCTTTCTCAGCCTTTGTTTTTGCTGGGGCCTGTTCCCACCTATCGCTTCCTTTTCGCTTTCCACTCCTTTGCCAACTCGTCACCATCCCTTTCTCATTCTCACCAGCCCTCCTCTTCTCTCTCCTTCATCTCTACCCATCCCTCTTTGCCATTTCCCCAGTAAGGGGGCACTTTGCTGCTCCTGTCTTTCGATCTCCGCTGTTGGCATTCAGTTCTGAGCGCCCGACCCAGTGTGTGCGGAGGGGAAGCTCTGTTTGAGCAAACGGGTGCCCACGCCTGCCCCCGGCGCCACAAAGGAGGCTTTCTTTGCCCATCAATGGCTTCCATTAACGCTGGGCCCTCTGCCTCTGGAGGGGATGTCAGGCTTCCCGAGATGGCACACAGAGACAGCCATTAGAGGCAGGAAGCTGGGGGTAGGGGCATCTTGTGAGAGCTGCCAGGGAAGAGGAGGAGGGGCACAGAGGGCATGAGGTGGCGTTTTGTGTTCTAAACTCAGAGCTGTGTATATACAAACTCAAACCCGCAGAGGGGACGCATGTATTCTCTTGCAGCAGCTGAAACATACAGTATGTGAATGCATGTCTGCAAACCTTTGAAGAACAGAACTAATATTACACAAATGTTTTATGTTATCTCTGCAAGTATTTTTGTCTAATTTCTTGTGCAAGTGTCTTAGTACACTTAAAATAATAAACAAAAATTAACTTGCAAGTAGCATTTCAAGATAAAAGAGCTTGCTTTAAGTCAATAACTCTTTAATATTGATAAAAGGAAAAGTACTTCTTCCACTGGCAGATCTCTCTATATGGGAAAATGTCTTGAAACAGGTGAAAAAAGCTGCCAATCTCACAGATCTTGCAGTAATGTTCCTTATAAGGTAGTTTAGTCTTATTTCAAGTGCATTAAAATATTTGCACTGGAAAGTGTGCAAAAATTCTTTGTAAGATTTTGTGTTTGTGCACTGGATAAATTGCCTATCAATTTCTTTTTAACTTTTTATTTTTTCAAATCCCATCTAAAGAAGTCCATCCCGTTAAAAAAAAGAGCTGCTGTTTAAATAATTTGAGTTCAGCATATTTAGCATTTTATAGCTTTTTATCTATGTTGAATTAATCAACATTAGTGACTTGTGAATGCCACTGGTGCTCCTTCACCAGTTTTAAAAAACTAACATGTTAGAACAATAAACTCACTTTCATAGAAACAAAAGGTTGAACATATATTAATATTACCTTATCCTGCGTGGCAGCAATGTGTCCCGGCTGGACCTTGGCTCTCATTGAATCTGTCCATATAGGAAAGGAGGAGCCATTCGCTTTTGAATCAGTACACTCTCACACACACAAACTACAAACACAAAAGCTTTAAGATAAGTTTGTTCATAAATTGGGACTCTTTGAGGTTGGATTTTTGCTGGCTGCTGTGTTCTCTGAGATAAGCATGAGACAATGATAAGTGCAAAAATCCCACCCCCCTCCCAAAAAAAAAACATGCCCATGTTATTCTGCTACATTCATTGTTTTAAAGGAAAAGATTAAATATAATTTGGAAATTTTGTTTAGTATTTTACCTGTTTTCAAGTTAATCATTTTAGAGGGACAGCTGTCCTGTTGTGCATTCGTCTGCAGGGAGTGCTAATGAAAAGCACAACAATCAAAGAGGTTTATAGTAGAAAACAATAGTTTATGGTCATTTTCACATGTCAATCTGGGATGTATCAATTTGAATGAGAGGTAACCTCAAATCCCCAAGCAGGCTATGATCATTTATGAATTCTTATGTCTGTGTGCACTTGTACAGCAGAGAAAATGAAGCTGTATCAAAAATTTATTTGTACAAAATCAGTTTCATCTGTGCAAGATTTTAAGAGGCAAAACCGCTGTAAGCTACATTTAAGAAATGGTTATTACATAAAGTTGTAAACAGTTGTGTTTTTGCTGTAGCCTAAATATTGTTTGTTGAGATAAAGCAAAAAATAAGGTAGCTGTTTGTTAAAAGAAATGCATCTGCTTGGATCAACTGAAGGAACTCTGCTGTACTGGCCAGCAGTACACTCTGCTGTGTGAAGTGTGATTTTGGCCTGCAGTTCTGCACAACATTGAACTGGAGAGTCTGCTTTAACGTGGTACTCTGTGTTGTGATAAACTGACAGAGACATCACTTTTTATATGCAACTGATAAATATTTATTGTTAACAAGTGATATAAAAAAAAACAAGATCATAAAAATGACAGTTGCAAAAGTCCTGCATGAGGAAATGTTTTATGTGTCAGTAATTGCTGTGATGCTGCCACCACAAAATCTGTTGAACAGTTTTATCATTTCTTTTAATAAATATAGTTTTGGGTTGTAAATATAAAGTGTTAACTAGATTATGCCACCAGTCTGTGCTTTATTTTGAGATTTAACTGTATGCACATGGTTTGAACTACACATGGGTTATGATAATATTAGAGCACAAATCAACCCAAGTTTTTGAGAAATTAAGGCTTAATATGCAAAACTAAAAAAAAAGAAAACTTTGAATTTGAGTCAACAGACAGATACAATTACAAGTTAATTTCTAATGTAGCAGCAGAGAAACAATTCTGCAAGCTAAGAACAAAAGGACTATATATTAGAGCTCTTCTCTGTGTTTAGTAGAATTATCTTGTATGAGCGACATTCCAGCTGCATCTAAAAGGAAGATATGAAAAGGGGCTGGTCAGCCTTTTCAAGACCTTCTTAGAAGACGCCATGGAACAACGAAGAGGAGGACCTTCCCTGCAGGGGCCTGGGCGTGCTGTGAGAGCAGGTGGGGTGGTGAAAAAGAGACGGGCAGTGTGTGCAGATCAGAGGGATATATGCGAGCTGGGCACGGTCAACATTCAACTGATCTGATGATGGCCAGACTTCAGAGCAACACTGGCTCCCTTTGCACAGCGCCAATTAACTCCAAGGGTGGGGACAGTTGATGGACGTGTCTATTATTAGCATGTGAGAAGTGCCGCAGCGCCTAAAAGAAATCAAAGAAAGAAAAGTCTTGAAGGAAGTGGCAAATGCAAAGTGAATGAGAGTGATATGCTTCATTGGTCCAATTGTGGCGACATAGCTTTTCTTCTCCTGTTGCGTTCCCAACATCTACTTATATGAAGAAAATACAGCGCTCCGAAAATGATGCAAATTGTGGCTTCGCAGAGGTTCCCCCCAATCTGCTGACACACTCAATTGTACCACTCACTCCACACAAAAAAAAAAAAAAGGGAAAAATACAACCTTTAGTTCAAAGAAACAAATCAAAGGTACCTCAAGCCATTGAATCCCCCCAACTGAGAGGGGCGCTGCTGGTCACCCGTCCCTGTTCACCCCGTTGTTTCATTGTCTTAAAGCATAGAGTGGGGGAAGGCCTCTCGTTAGAGATTCCTTTCAGGTTTACAATTTATTTAAAACAATCAAGTTACCACTAAACATCTCATTCTGAAAAATATGGTATGCAGGATAGAACCATATTGTGAAATATTTAAACAATGTCTCTTTTTATATAGCATCATGAAGGCCAGGGAACACAGGAGACAGGTCAGGAAAAAAATTGGATTAGGTTAGAAAACAATATCTAAGGTTTTGAATGAAAAGAAGATGAACAAATCACAAATCTATCAAGATATAGACGTCCACCTAGACTGAATTAACTATAAAAGAAGGGCAGAGGGTTTTATTGACAGCTTACCTGAGGAAATCTGCCAAGAAAACCACAATTTCTTGTTGTTCGCTGATCAACGGGTCAGAAGACATCAAATATGAACTTACTGGTCGACACAAACTGCAGCATGTTTGTCAGAAAACTAGCACTACAATTATATTGAATACTCTACATTTTCCCTGAAACATGGTGATGGAAGGTTCATGCTTTGGGGAGACTTTTCTTCAGAATGGAAACAGAAGCTGGTTGGAGTTGATGGGAAGATGGATGGAATAATACTGAAAGAAACTCTGTTAGAGGCCACATCATGCTGTAGATTTTTAATTTCGATTTTAAAACCATGTCACCCTTTTACTTCACAACCAAATGCACCATGCAGTAGAAATGCTCTGTTTCCTTCTAAGCTGTTTCTGCTCCCACATTTAGCAATCCTATAAACCCCTGCCTCTGTTTAAAGCTATTAACTTGAATTCAAACTGTTTCTGAGTTTTTGTATAACACTTGATTTCTGCGTTTCTTTGCTGGCTGCCAACCAGCTTCGTACTATCACAAAAGCCAAGCTCTTGGGATACAGCCGATCAGTGCAAAGGAAAATGAATGACGGTCCTGGATTGGCTGGAACTCAAGGTCATTTGCATTTTGGGCCACATCAAGGTCACGAATGCCCTGAAAGGGCCGGTTTGAGCAGAACGTATTGATAAAATCCATTAACCAATTATTAAAATATTTATAAGCAGCTGTCTCTGTACTTGAAATTAAACCCTATTTAACATTGTTTCACACTGATGTAATCTTACAGCATACCAATGAAAACTACTTTGTTGCTCTATTTATTTGCCCCCTTTAGAGTCTAGAGGGCCACATAAAAACTTGTGGTGGGCCGGATTTACCCCCGAGGCCTTGATCTGTCGAAAGTTTAGCTACCACACTTCTTCCCTGTGTTATCCAATATGCATATGCTACCTATCTATGTTTAATTTCATGATGTGTTAATAATAGCTCTGCAATATTTTGCTCTGTGAATTGAGAGCATAGATCTTGTTTGAATGTTTGCTCTGATTCTGGTGGTCTGGCCTAACAGTCAGCGCAGATCTCAGACAGAAGAGATGATCTGCTGTTTTCAGGATTATATTTTACTTTCCCTAAAAGAGCCAATCAGGAGGCGCTTAACTTCAGAAGGCTTAATTAATTCTAATTTTTAATCAAGGCTTAATCTTAATGTCTGCTCAGCACTATATAGACTTCTGATAAAACATGCAGGGATTAAAATGCTGAAAATTAAATGGTAATAAGAGACTCAAAAGGAAGAGGAGCTAATATGGAGGTTCGAACTGTTTCCATGCTAATTTAGTGCCAATATGGTGTAGTTACTTATATGAAAGTATTTTCAAACATTGTTTATGCAACATTTTATCTAAAAACATAGACAGGAAGCTTTAGTTAGAGTCTAAAACTTACCTTGAATGAATAAATACAGCATGAGAAAAACTTAGCTTTCTCTTGAATTAATGGAAAATGAATCGGATGGAAAAGTGAATCAAAAAAAAAAAAAAAACTTCAGTTGCTTTTCTTTGTTGGATTGAGGAAGCAGAATATGTCACAGTGAGCTACAAAATTAAGTGTGTTTATCTTTTGACAAAAGGGTGTAATTTAAATCTTAAACCTCCAAAAAGGGATTTAAAGGTCAAAACACTTCAGAAGCATTCTGTCTTTACCTTTATCCAAAAAAGGACCGTGCAGTAAGGTAACATCCATTTACTTGTAAATGAACCTGTGCGTCTTTTCACTTCAAAGGTAAAATAGCTGAAAAAATGTACCTAGTGGCATTTTTTATAGTTTTTAATCAACAAATAAAGGTCAAATTGAACAAAAACTGATCATAATGAGAACAATGTTCATCTGTAGGACAGAAGTTGGTTGTTTTTTTAATCCTGCAGAGAGAGCACATATTATGTTTGGTGCTAAACTAATAAAATGTTTTCTAAAGCTATTCTTAGGTGATCTATTTTATCACCTTCTTTCAAATTTAATGAGCAGAGTTACAGCTTGAAGCCACGAATTAGCTCAGAGAGGCACAAAAATACCATGAATTTAGATAATCTAATTAGATCTGCTCACAGCAACAGAAATCTACAACAAATTCTAATAGTTTGAAACTTATTTTATAACAATTACTATGTTAAATATTGACAGGCTTATAGGGAGTACTTATTTTTTGTTGTGATTCAGTGTTCTGTAAAAAAAAATTATAGAAATCTGCTTTACTTTTACAGCATGTTTCCAGTTTTTCCTACTTTGAAGAGTGGCTTAGAGAACTCTGTCTCTCAATCACATCATATTTATATACCTCAGAGATATGGGACTTCACTGCTTGATTTTTAAATTATAGAATGCTTATTTGACATGTATTTGTTGTCTGCTAAGAGTATGGCACTGGAGAGTTTGATAAAAACCGTAACAGAATACTTTCCCATCATTAAATAAGTGATTGTAATAATATTAAGGATTTGTTTACATGATTATAAGAAAAATACATTTTGGAGCTTGTCTCAGACTGCAACATCAGTGAAACAGCACTGTTTTAAGCCCAAATTTCAGTCAAAATCACTTTAAACATAGGACAATATGATTTTTAAAAATATGACATCTTTCAATAATACAACAGCAGTTAATCTTTTTTGTTTTGGAGTTAAAGATTAGATAGAATAGTTTATCCATATTATATCTGATTTGTAATCTGTTGAGGTAGATAAAATTATTATTATTTTAAATTGTAATAATAATACATTGTGTAAGTCTTATTGTTTGGTTTGCTGCCAGTCTTCACCTGAGCATTGCAGTTGGTAAAAGGGGGAAATGTCGAGGAAAGGACAAAATGTTGACTGCATTGAATTTGACCTGAATGAATTGTTTTTGTAGATTCTGTTGTTACAAACAAAAATTACATTGACCGTTGTTTATTCACAACGCTTCTCTGCCATGAACAATTTTTGCTTTATTTTGCTATTTTCCAGGCTGATTTGTAATTTTCTTTGCTGACATAATTTATAAAGGTCAGTTAAATGATTTCAATTGTTTCAATATTTTGGAGACTTAGTTTTGGTGACAGAAAAAAAAAAAATGGTTTTGTTAATGCTGTAATGTTGAGTGTGTATCCCAAAAGCCTCATATTGTCATTTCATTATATTGTATAGAGCAGAATTCCCAAAGGAAACTAGTGATAATTGGCGGGGGGGGGGGGGGGGGGGGGGGGGGGGGGGGGGGGGGGGGGGGGGGGGGGGGGGGGGGGGGGGGGGGGGGG
>CAEGAD010027434.1:0-25000 GCA_903067055.1 Poeciliopsis paucimaculata
CTGGGAATTTAACTACAGCATCCTGGGACTTTAACTACAGCATCCTGGGCATCCTGGGAATTTAACTACAGCATCCTAGGAATTTAACTACTGCATCCTGGAAATTTAACTACTGCATCCTGGGAATTTAACTACAGCATCCTGGGCATCCTGGGAATTTAACTACGGCATCCTTGGAATTTAACTACGGCATCCTGGGAATTTAACTACAGCATCCTGGGACTTTAACTACAGCATCCTGGGCATCCTGGGAATTTAACTACAGCATCCTGGGAATGTAACTACAGAATCCTGGGAATTTAAAAATGACCGTTTCAGCAGGAAGTAAGTGAAAGTTGCTGAGTATTACATGTTAAAGTTGCATCTTTTCCAGCTTCTCCAGCTGCTGAAATGAAAAATTGATCCCAATGATCATAATCGTGGGATTGTTTTTATTTTAAACCGTTTTTACGTTAGACATAAAAATATGATATAACCTGCATGCAGCTTTAATACAGTGAATTTATTCTTCCTGTTTTGCTGAAGGACTCATCTGGAAGCTGATATCTACCCGCCTGCTGGCTGTGGAAGTTGCTGCTGGTTATCAGGACGTCGTGCAGCTTCAGTTGACAGACGTATTGCCCGTCGCCGGTCAGAGCGACGGTTGCAGCCAGAGTGACGGTGCCGTTGGCGGCGCCGCGCTCTGAGGGGGCGGAGCTCTGCACGATGCAGCTGTTTCTGGTCAGCGTCAGAGTCAAACCCGGATCCTGCGACACGTTGACCTCACAGCGCAGCAGGGAATCATTGCGGCTGCAGAGGTCAAAGGTCATGGTATCTGAAATGACACACTGTTGCTTTTAAGATGAACTTTAGTTGTTTTCTCTGTGATTTAGGTAAAAAGGTTTTTTCTGTTCTCTTCATTCTCATATTTCTGTCTGTAATTCGCCCGGCTGCTCGGTCAGCTTCGTTAAAACTAATCATTTCTATGAAATCCTGCTGAAAACAAACAAACTTCCTTCTGAGGCAGCAGAGGTTTGGACTCTACCGTGGACGATGAGCCTGGTTCTGTTTCCCTTCAGCCTGAAGCTTCCTCTCTTGTCGGTTCTGATGGACAGTTTGCACTCGTACGTCCCGCCGTCGGACCACCGCACCTCCTTCAGCTCAATAGACTTGTTGAGACTGGAGGAGGTTTTGTTCTCGTTAAACTGGATCTGATTCCCATCGACCTCCCAGTACAGGACGGGCCGGTTGAGGAGCTTCTCCCGCTGGGAGTCCTGCAGCAGGCAGGGCAGCAGGACGTTGTGGCCCAGCGGGCTGGCGACCACCGCAGGCTGCAGCAGGGAGAACTCGGCGTCTGTGGCTGGGAAACCACCGCAGCAAACTGAGAAACAAGAACAGAAACAGAGCAGATGAAAACCTTTAGAAAGCAGCAACTTTACTCAACTCAAGTTAACAAATCAGCCAGGTAGATTAGAGCTCTGGAAATTGTCTGGAAAAATTAATTTAGGGAAAGCTAGGTGTGCTATTTCAAAGTTAGCTAAAATGGTGAGCTAAATATTAGCGCTGTTATTAGCAGTGACCACAACTGAAGCTGAAGGGTTACTGACATGGCGAGAAATAAACCAGCAGTGGAAATAAACAGGTTCCATCTGTTTCTGGGTCAGTTTGGTTTAACTGACGTGGAACAAGCATCCCGTGGTGAGCAACACTCATTCTGGGAGCCAGTTTCTAAAGGTCAGAGTTCAGCAGAATATGACTTTCCCCCAGCAGCCTGGAGAAAGCAGAAAACCAAGAAATCTAATAAATTCCTAAATTTGGCCAGTTAAACGTAAAATCTTTCACGCAGATTTTACATATTTAGTTTTGAAAAGTTTGGAAATAAAACCGGATTGAAGAAAATCAGGAATGAAGAAGTCTATGGATTAAATCTGATATTGATGCAGATTACAGTGAATAATACGAAAGTCCTGAAAGGCAAGAGAAATAAAACATTTTCTACGTCTGACCTATTATTTATATGGAATATGGAAGCACGCTGTTGGGGCACATCTAAATCCTATCTTTCATCTTTTAGGACCTGCATTAATGAAATGATTTCTGATCCATCGGATCTGCCTCATGGTGTCCCTCAGGGACCTGTCCTTGGCCCAGGTCTTTACTCCTTTATGCTGTTTCAGTCGTGTTTCTTATCAATTCTGTGTCGATGACTTGCAGTTATCCTGTTCTATTAGATCCCCTCAGGTCTTTTTTAAATGGTCAGGATTAAGATTATGGTTCATTTTAATCTGTTTACAGTTGAATCACTGGTGAAAATATTCCTGAAATCAGAAAGATTTCAGTTACATGATGTTATTTTCATTCTAATCTCAGAAAGTTTCACGTCTCTTGATCTTTATTCCAGGTAATTCGCTCCAAACTGTTTAATCTCTAAAAAGCTGCAGCTGAACTGTGAGTGAACTGGAAACCATTTTGCATGTTTTTCTCTTAGGCGGATTATTTTAATGATCTGTTTTTTAATAAATCTGCAATGCATCGCATTCAAACTGCAGAAAGCTGCAGCTCGACTCTTACCAAGCTGGAAAGTTTGCATTAAAGAGTTTGCAGTGAATTGTGACTTATTGGAGGGGAAATATGAACAAACGAGGTCTGCTTCAGACTATTATAGTCAAAAATAAATCCAGGAACAAAAACTGTTTGAAAAACAGGAAAGGAAAGTTTCTCTCTGAAAGGGAACATGAAATGGGACAGAGATTTTTTCTGTGACATTTTTAAATTAAGCCAAATTGTTTATGTTTTTGTTTTTGAGGACTAAATGAAACTGAATGTATCTGTAGGATTAAAAGATTTAAAAAGCAGCAATAATATGTTTTATCTGCTGTATTTATGGCGTACTGCGGTGAAAAATCTACAGAGCCATTTAGGTTTTGAAATTCAAACTGTTATACGTACAATGCAAATAAGTTATTTATGACTGTTATGTCTTCCCATAGAGAATAAGATGAACAGACAATCATTCATATATTATGACTGTAATAAGTTTGCTGCTGATGGAGCTGAGCTGCGGCTTCACGCAGCTCCTTCTTCATTTTGTGGTGCCACTAAAGCCTCAAACTATTCAAAATGTCTTCTCTCCCATAAAAACTTTAAACACATAAACAAGCGCTACAGCAGCCAGAGCAGAAATCAGAAAAACGTCTCATGAAGCTCAGGCTGTGATAAATTATGCTATTGTTGTTTTGAGACCATTTTCAGTAATATGTTATTCTCAGAGATCGATAACCTTTACATTTTGATGAACATTTTAGACTGGAGCTGGAAGACATTTTAAATGTTCAAAATAAATAAACGAAGCAACAGAAAATACAAATAAAATGAATTATAAAGTGTCTGAATGAAAATCCTGCTGTAGTTTTCTTTCTGAAACTTGACACAGTTAAAAAAGAAAACATCCTATTTTTTGGCTGAAAAATATTTTAAGTTGTGAAAACTTGAAACAATTTTAATGAATCCAGAAAACTGAGGTAGTTTTTTTTAACATTATTTATTGAGTTCTCAGTACTTCAACCTATAAGGTTCTTTCTTTCTTTCTTTTGTTGTGAAAAGTAGGAAAACCAAACTTTGGAGTTGGTTTCTGATTTTGTTAGGAACGTTTTGCATTTATTTAATTAGATTAAATGGATTTTGGACTCTCTTGTCAGGATTAATTGTTGGATAAATGAACTAAAAACTAGAATAATTTCAGGAATTTATCCCCAAATGGGTTTTACATAATTATAATCTTCTCCAAAGATGAAATTGTTGAGTTAAAGTCCAAAACTTGAACATTTCCTTTAGTTTTCTGTTACTTTCTCTTTTTACAGTGTATCAGCCAAACATGACCCAAATGACATTATTCTGCTGTTTTGGCTGACAAATAAGGATGTTTCTTTATTTAAATCTACTGGAGATGCTGAAGCATATTTTCTGATTTCCTTTAATCAACCTGAGCTGAGGTTTGTTTTTACCTGAGACCATGAAGCAGACATGCAGCAACATCTTCCCCCGGCGGCTGAAACCCTGCATGTTTCCCGCTGCTGCTCGACCGTCTGCTGCAGAAAGAGGACACTCCGTGTTCCTGACAGAACCGCTCTCTGCCGGGTTTTACCTGCACACCTACACAGAGACACGGAGGATTCAGACAGAGTTCATCATGCAGATGAAACTGAAAATACCAGAAAAACCCAAGCAGGATGTGGTAAACTTTGAATTCAGCAAACCCCCATTTCTCTGTCTAAATGAATCATTTGTTGGCTCACAGTGGGCTTCTTCTCTCTGATCTGAAAAAAAAATAACGGATTGGAAGAAAAATAAAGGAAACTTTCTGCTCCCTGTTTTTTTAAATGAAATCTGAACTTTTTAAAAATGATTATTGACCTGCTGAGCTCTGATGTCAGCGACGGTTTGCTAAAGTTAGTTCTGCTGAAACCAGTTTCTTACACCTTTACTCTGCCTCTGGATGCCTTTTTCTGTCGCTCTGGCTAAAGGTGACATGTTTCCATGACAACTGGCTTATTGCTGATATTCTGGATTAGTGGCAACCAGCAGAGCAAGTTGCTGAGCGCGCTGCAGAGGTGTAGACCACCACTCGCTCTTCAACAGGATGTTGTTTAACACGTTACACCCACCCCTAAAAAATAACTTCTCACTACTAAAAACTGGAAAAATCCATCAGTCTCTCACATCAGTTATCATTAGTCACACACTAAACCTGCTCATCACTAAACAGGTTTAGTCATGAAGAGCAACTGTTGTGTTAAATTATGTTTAGTCAGAAATGATTCAAAATATGATATTCAGGTTTTGTTCTGACTGCTGTATAATTTATACGGCAGCATGTTTTATGTGTTTACATGTAGCTACATGTGCTGCAGCCCACATCATAATACAACCTCCATCATGTTTTACTGAAGTTGTAAATTTAGTTTGTACTTTTTTTATTTCCAAGAAACAGAAACTCTCAATAGATTTTTATGAAACTTTGTGTATGGATTTCTAAAATATATATTTTATTGTAGTCGAGATGAAATCAAGATATTTCTGATTATTTTTGGATTTATTAGCTTCATTTTTCTGTGTGATCTCCATCTGTTCTTGCATTTTAGGCAAGCTCAAATATTCTTCATTTTCTCACTTCGTATTGTCTCAGAGCTTTTATTCCATCAATAGTTTCAGTAGTTTTTGGGGTATTTTTTGTCCCTTAATTTCTCCAATTATATTTTTTCCGTTAGTGTTGTTTTTATTAACCAAACATGAGCCTAAAATGGATTCAATAGTTTGTAAATGCCTCAAGCAGAATTTCAACCAACTTTAGTTGTTTTTGACAGATGGATATTTACTCCCAAAAACTGAATGTTCGCAAATCCTTATATTCAGGGCGCCAACTCGCTTTGGCCTTGGAGCGGCTCTTCTTCTGGACATATTTTTTTATGTGAAAATAATGATAACAGAAGACAAGTGAATCATAAAAAGTAATGTAAAACAAAATAATGTAAGTTAATCATATTCAATGTTTATAATTTTATTTTATTGATATTTAATATATTCAGTCTAGTTTTACAAGCTCCTTAAACGTTCAGGTACTTTTCCTCATTAGTTACGCGAGTTGCCCGGAAACACTAAGAACTAAGGGAAAGAACTCCATTACCCATAAACGCTGACGCTGACGCATTACGTCAACGCGTTAAACTAGAGAATTTTAACATGGAGGACTGCGTTGTTGTAGAAAAGAGCCCGGTAAGAGCAGTTTTTAGCCGTTGTTATACTGTTTACTTTTAATAACACACTTTAGTGAAGTAATGTGTTTTGGAGTTTATTCTTCAGACTTAGTTTAAGGTCGATTCTTTTTGTTTTTTTAGTTGTTTAAAGCAGCTTACTAGGAAAACCTGCCAATTCATTCTCCGCCCGGTGCCGCTGCTGTTAGCATTAGCATCCCGTCTAGAGAGAAATAAAAGTCATTTATTTTACTATTGTGACGAACTTATATCTAAAACTGGATTACGTATTTGTGTTAATATTTTACGGATGTTCGTTGTTGCATTTCTGCTCGACGGCCCTGCTGTTTGGGTGCTGTGGTTTATCATGTTGAGATGCTAAAGTTAGCTGATTGCTAACCACCTACATAGGTGTCTCTGTGAAATCCTGATGAAAATCTGTCTGAAAATTATATGAAAGCTGTAAAAATTGTCTTGTTTGTGTGTAAACGATGAATTGTGTGTAAACGATGAAATAATTGTGCAGCCTTTTTCATTGACTAACAGCAGCATCATAAATAAATGTTAAAAACAAGAAAAACAATGTTATTCAGAAGTAAACAAAAACGAAACAGCATTTTTGATAATCACCACATCAAGATGATAAATTTGCAGATTAGATAAGTGATGTTTGGTGAGATTCTGACTACAGATATATAAAACCCAAAGAGGAAGAGTTAATTGTTTTTAATTAATTATACTTTAATTAATTCCTTACTCTTGAACAAAATGACAGTAATAAAACTAAAAGAATATTTTACATGAGGGAAATTAGACAAATGTACAATATCTTAAATAATTTAATTTGAGCTTTTCCTTATTGGTGTGTGTGTGTGTGTGTTGTTGTGACTCTGTGTGTGTGTTGTTGTGACTGTGTGTGTGTTGTTGTTGTGACTCTGTGTGTGTTGTTGTTGTGACTGTGTGTGTGTTGTTGTGACTCTGTGTGTGTTGTTGTGACTCTGTGTGTGTGTGTGTTGTTGTGACTCTGTGTGTGTGTGTTGTGACTGTGTGTGTGTGTTGTGACTGTGTGTGTGTGTTGTTGTGACTCTGTGTGTGTGTGTTGTTGTGACTCTGT
The DNA here is from genome assembly GCA_903067055.1 of Poeciliopsis paucimaculata. Taxonomy (NCBI): domain Eukaryota; kingdom Metazoa; phylum Chordata; class Actinopteri; order Cyprinodontiformes; family Poeciliidae; genus Poeciliopsis; species Poeciliopsis paucimaculata. The sequence goes on from CAEGAD010027434.1 coordinate 6,844, forward strand.
GTGTGTGTGTTGTGACTGTGTGTGTGTGTGTGTGTTGTTGTGACTCTGTGTGTGTGTGTTGTTGTGACTCTGTGTGTGTGTGTTGTGACTGTGTGTGTGNTGTGTTTTTGTGTGTGTGTGTGTGTGTGTGTGTGTGTGTGTGTGTGTGTGTGTGTGTGTGTGTGTGTGTGTGTGTGTTTGGGCCCCTGACAGGAGGAGCTTCCCTCCATCCTGAGCTCCAGGCCACAGACCGGTCTGTCCTTCCTGGCTCCAGAACCAGAGGACCTGGAGGATCTCTACACCAGATATAAGGTCTCCTGCTTCTCTGTCTGTCCACTCACATCTACAGACAAATACTAGTTACAAAACAATGTTTACATTATTTATTAAATCAGTACCACGTCTGTCTTGTGCCACTTGCAGTGCTGCCCCATGGTGTGGCCCATTGCTACTATTAGTCCAACACGGGGCAACTCATCTTGGACCGAATTGTTCCAAATATACAAATATTTCCAGTTTGCACAAAGCATTAGGGTGGTGAAAAATTTCCCTTTGGGCCGATTTCCTTTGTTTTGAGAGATCGGTGATCGTGGTGAAGCTGATCTGATCTTCCTCATCAAAGGTTTAAAAATCATCCGCTGTCGTCTTCGCTCTGCAGGGAGAGGTTTGCCTGATGGTTAACAATAGTCACCCCACTGTTGCCAACTCAGCGACTTTCTTGCTTTATTTGGATCAGGAAGTCAGGCTTTCTGAGGATCAGTGATTGGTGCGCCGCTGTTTTTTGACCTGGACCCCAGGAAGAATGGCCAAATAAGCAAATGGTGTGTGTGTGTGTGTGTGTGTGTGTGTGTGTGTGCAGAAGCTGCAGCAGGAGCTGGAGTTCCTGGAGGTGCAGGAGGAATACATTAAGGATGAGCAGAAGAACCTGAAGAAGGAGTTCCTGCACGCCCAGGAGGAGGTGAAGAGGATCCAGAGCATCCCTCTGGTCATCGGCCAGTTCCTGGAGGCCGTGGACCAGAACACGGCCATCGTTGGCTCCACCACAGGTATCCGGGTCGGGACCGCATCGCTGTGATATTCCCGCAGCCCAGCATGAGATCAGTCTGCTGCATCCAGTGGAGTGACACGAGATGCATCAAATGCAGCTCTGCAGCTCTTCTTTTAATGCAGTGAAGTGTTTGTCAGGGTGTTTAGTTTTTCCACATCGATGTTCAACAGTAACTTTTCTGCTTTTCAGTAATTTATTGCTAAATACAGCAGATGTTTTCAAAAACTCAAATCCTGAGAAAAAACAAAATATTTTTTTTAATCAAACCCAAAAGAATCTGGCTGTGAAAATTGTCCAAAACCCTTAAAAGTTTTCTCTATATTATGACATACACTTCCCTGTTTCTGCAAGAAACCCATTTTATTAGCTTAACTAAAATATTAAAGTTTTTATTTTTGATTTTAAATTATATAAACTGCTTTCAGGATTTTTAGGAAATAAAAAAAGCTGTTTTCTATGGACCAATGATTTTGAGAGTTTGGAAAATCCTGTTTCAAAGTAAACACATTTTTAATTTACTTTTATTTACTAATTATTTTTATTTTATTTTTTACTTTTATGTTTATATTTCTAAGTTTTCTTGCAAAATCCTGATTTAAATCAAACATGTTTTTATTACTTTATTTTTATTATTTATCAAAATAATATTTTTTTTGTATTAGTTTATTGAAATATTTTCTCTTATTTATTCATCCATTTAAAAAAGTAATTTTTTAAAATAAAAAAAATTATTTAAAAAACAATAATAGTTTATATAAAAATGAAGCTTCTGTGCAGTTCCGTCTTGGCCTGTGGGGGGCGCCAAAGTCGTCTTGCTTACATAACTGTATTTACAAACAGCCTGAAACCATCAGTCAGAACATTGTTAGTATTCAGTTCCTGTAAGCTCAAATATTCTTCAGTTTATGTTTCTAGAAATGTTGAATCTGCTGAAGGAGAAACTTTAAACTCTTTATGGATTAAATGACTCGAGATCAAAAACATTTTATCTGATCTGGAATCAGCTGCTTTTAGTTTTCCTGAAATAAAACTGAGTTGCTGGATATTCAGTGTAAAGTGTGGGTGGTTTTTATGTGTTGAATTTGAGTTTTAAAGGTTTTATGTAAGTTTATATTTTAATTATTAAGCGTTGGGCTCTGTGCTGCCTTCAGGGTCCAACTATTACGTCCGCATTCTGAGCACCATCGACCGAGAGCTGCTGAAGCCCAACGCCTCAGTGGCTCTGCACAAGCACAGCAACGCGCTGGTGGACGTTCTTCCTCCGGAGGCCGACAGCAGCATCATGATGCTGACGTCAGGTACGCTGCAGACCGGATCGGACCGGACTGGACCAGATCGGACCGGATCGGACCAGACCTTAGACTGTGTGTGCTTTGCATCCACAGACCAGAAGCCGGACGTGATGTATGCAGACATCGGGGGCATGGACATCCAGAAGCAGGAGGTCCGGGAGGCCGTGGAGCTGCCGCTGACTCACTTTGAGCTCTACAAGCAGGTCAGCATCCAGGTTCTCACGACACAAAGCTTTAAAATGACTCTAGGCCTCTTTGAAACGTTACAAAGGTTTGCTGCTGTTTATTTCTAAAACAGTGGATCAGGGCATTAACAGGGTGATGATTGTCATCTTTATGGTTCTTCGTCTTCTGACTGATAATCTGTGTAGTGGAAATGCTTCAGATTGTGTGACAGATTCGATGTTCCTGCTGCTGGTCGGCGTGACTCTGCGCTGAATTCATCAGATTTAGATACTCGAACCACTTCCACACCAAATGAATCTTTCCTCTCATCAGCGCCTGCTTCCTCTTCGCTTGTGAAGTTTGTTCAGTAACATTTGTGTTGCGGTCATCATGAGCGCTCACTTTGTAGTTAAAACTGACCGCTTTGGCACCTAGCTTATCTTAGTCTAGCCAGTTTCCAGTGTTAAAATGTTCATTAGAATTTTACAGTAAAATTTGTCACAATAACCCATTTTGCTGGACCATAAATTGTCCCAGAATTAAACAATAATGTTGTTCTGAGTACATTTTCAGCTAAAGGTAGAATAATAATAATGCAAGAACAGTTTTATATTGAAATAAACTGGCTTATGCTACTGCAATGATGTTGTTCATATTAATTATCTTCATTGGGGGCATTAAAATACCAACATTTCCACTTAACTTTATATTTTTTTTCTGTCTGATGATGCAATTTTTAATTATTGATCATTTGATTAGTTACTCAGTACTCAAATCGAATCTTTACCAAATACTTTTTTACTTGAGTAAATATATGTTGAAGTGCCGCTGTTCTTACTTGGGTAAAACCTTTTGGGTACTCTGCCCAGGACTCTCCCACTCTGCTCCTTCAGACTAGCTAGCAGCAATTAGCAAACACCTACTGAGCTCATTATAGGAGCTACTTCTCAGAGCAGCGCTGGTGAAAATATTAAAGGGTTAATAGAGGAGCCATGTTGGATGACTTCCCGGAGGCGGAGCTTCAGAAGCAGCAGGAGCTTCTTAAAGAGACAGAGGCCCAATTTCAAGGTGTTAAATAAGGAAGTCAAATTTATTTTAAGTCATATTTTTACACCAAATGAAGGCAACGTAGTTAGTTAACTTTGCTATAAAATGACACTATGTGTCTGGAAAATAAAGTACTGGCCCTTTAAATTCTCATAAACACAGAAAGCAGCGATTGGGGTGTTTACTTTATGAGGAAAGAAACGGCGACGATTCAACCAGGAAACGTTGAACTAGAGATCAAAGTTTGTGCGTCTGGGTCTTTATCTGCTCAGATCGGCATCGACCCCCCCAGAGGCGTCCTGATGTACGGCCCCCCCGGCTGCGGGAAGACCATGCTGGCCAAGGCCGTGGCCCACCACACCACAGGTCAGGCCGCCACTGCCGCGCTTCCACCGGAGGCGCGGCGGCTGCATGTCTGACGCCACTTCCTGTTCTCCCGCAGCGGCGTTCATCCGCGTGGTGGGGTCGGAGTTCGTCCAGAAGTACCTGGGCGAGGGGCCGCGGATGGTGCGGGACGTCTTCCGGCTGGCCAAGGAGAACGCTCCGGCCATCATCTTCATCGACGAGATCGACGCCATCGCCACGAAGCGCTTCGACGCTCAGACCGGAGGTGAGGCTGCGCTTCGTCCCGGTGCCTGAAAGCGGCCGGCCGCGGCTGACTCTCTGTCTCCCTGCAGCTGACAGGGAGGTGCAACGGATCCTGCTGGAGCTGCTCAATCAGATGGACGGCTTCGACCAGAACGTCAACGTCAAGGTGAGTCCGGTCCGGTCAGTCCACAGACTTAGAACTCTAAATTAGGACCGAAATCTCAAAATTATGACTTTAATATTCAAAATTCGGATTTAAAACTCAAAACTGTGACGTTTATATGTGAACTTCAAAAGGCAAAATAACGATCAAAAACTTTAAAACTTGAAATAGTAATGTAAGATTATAACTAAAAAATTTTAAATTATGACTAAAATGTGAAAGTTACTTGAAATTGACTTTTAAAACTCGTATTTATGACTTAAAAACCTAAACTGACTTTAAATTTAAAATTATTACTAAAATTTGTTACTGGCTTTACTCAAAATTATAACAAAGTCAAAATTTTGACCTTTTTAAAATGTGAAATTGTGATTAAAAGTTATAATTGCTTTAAAAGTGTAATTATGACCTTTTGGGCTTCCGTAGAAACCAGACAACATGGTGGATCTGGTGAAGCCGGTTCAGCTCCAGCTGTTAATTTTATGAAGAAAGAAACAGAGAGAATGAAAAGTTTTAAAGTTTTAGGCTTGTTTTTGTTGTTTTCTGGTGGATAAAAGCTTCTAAGAACCTGCAAACTCACTGCGTTAAAGCTGGAATCAGGAGATCAGAATCAGCCACGAAACCTCCGTTTTCTCATTTAGTTGTGAAACATTAAATACATCGAGCAGAAGGTCTTTTAGAGGAGTGAAAGCTTCGTGTTTTATGGCACATTTATCTCTTTGGACGCTTGTGTTGCTGCGCCGCCTCAAACCGAACCTTTCATCTTAATGAATGAACTCTGACGTCATCGCAGCTTATCTCGCCTGAAAAGACCTGCAGCATCGAGCAGCAGGACAACAACGGATTCTCTCCCGGTTGGAGTGAAAAGATCAGGAAATGATCGTCATTAAGCTGTAGAATCGACTGAATTTAAAAACAAGATGCTGCTGGTTAAGTTGAAGCAGTTTCATTAAAGGTGAGGCATTTAAACTCCAGCTGCTGCCTCTTTCTTAAAAGTTCACACTAAGTGAGAACCAGGTAGCTGAGTTCTGATCAGCAGAAGAAGAAGAAATCCTGCGCTCTTAAAGGGGCAGTATCACATAAAATCAACGTTTCTGAGATCCATCATGTTCCATCAGTTCTTAAAGAGACGGAGGCCCAATTTAAGTCACATCTGTCATCCGAAGGCAACAGTTACTTTATTGTTCTATAAAATCCCCCTTTAGAGATTAACTCACTTCACATTTTTCCATTTTTTAAAATAGAAAATTTGTTTTCTTTTTAACAAAATTTGTGAATTTGGAAGCCTTTTCACCGTCGGTGTGTACGCCCCGCCCTCAGGTCATCATGGCCACCAACAGAGCCGACACCCTGGACCCGGCGCTGCTCCGACCGGGCCGTCTGGACCGGAAGATTGAGTTCCCGCTGCCTGACCGCCGGCAGAAACGCCTCATCTTCTCCACCATCACCAGCAAGATGAACCTCTCAGAGGAGGTCGACCTGGAGGACTGTATCCTTCTGAATCACCTCGGCTCACATTTATCACCCGGTTACCGTCTTTCTGAGACGCTCCTCCCATTTCCTGTCAGGAAGCAACTTCTTGGTTAAGTCCAAGTCTGCCAGGGTGTGAATAATTTTATGCAGATACCTTATAGCTTCTTATATTTATAACTCAACACTTTGGATATTCAGCAGCAAGAAAACATGTTAGCAATGACATAAAAGAAACGTTTGGGTCACATTTTAAAGGAATCCTCATCGTGCTTTTAATTCTTCCTTTTCTAAATCACCCAGTGGAAACTGGACTGATGGTTTAATCCACAGGCTCCTGATCAGAGGTGCGTTAGAGAGCAACTCGTTTTGGTTCCGTCTCTTTAGCTGAAGCACTTCCAGGTCACAGAGCATCCAGCTCCGCCCCCTTCAGCCATTTTTGTAGTTTTATAGCAGATCATGCAGCAGCACAGAAACCTTTTTTATTCCAGTTGGATAAAGATGTAAACACTGGTAGACTTGGTCATCCAGCCTTAGCATTAGCCGTTCTTGACCCTTTTTAGCACTTAGGCAGAAAAAACTGTGACATAATAGATAAAAAAACTTAAAAAACTGAGCAGATTGAAACTTAAGACTCCAACAGAATATAAAGAAACTACACTGAGCAGGAGAGACTAAAGGCACCTTTTCTTCTCTCCAAGACTCAAATGACAAAATGTTTTTAAGGGATAAAAAAGTTGATTTTGCATCACGTGTTTCTTTTAATTCAAATTTACCGAATAAATCGATTGTCACAGAACATCGCTTTAAAAATCAGGACTGAACAACCTGAAAGGTTTACCTCTGGCAACTGATGTCAGACTTTTTAAGCAGAAAAACAGACCTGTGGCAGCTCTGGTTTCCAGCTACGGAGGGTCAGTGAACGCAGCACGATGTGACGGTGAAGCAGGTTCAGATCAAACGGCTGTGAACGTTTAAAGGTTTTACTGTCATAATTAAATGAACGCGCCGCGGTTCATTCTGCTTCCTGGCTGGAAAGTCACGCCTGACGACCGGAGTCTTCCTCAGGTGTGTGGCGGTCAGGTGGTTGTTTACAGACGCTTGCATCACTTCCTGCTGCCGCAGGCTGCGCCGCGTTTCCTCCGTCCGTTTCATCTTTAACTGCTGCTCAGATGTGGCTCGACCCGACAAGATCTCTGGAGCGGACATCAACTCCATCTGCCAAGAGGTGAGCTGACCCTTCACCTTTACATCCCCAGGTCAAAGGTCGGCTCGTGGCTCATTCTCCTCCTCTTCCTCAGGCCGGCATGCTGGCCGTGCGGGAGAACAGGTACATCGTCCTCGCCAAAGACTTCGAAAAAGCTTACAAGACGGTGATCAAGAAGGACGAGCAGGAGCACGAGTTCTACAAGTAGAGAGGCGGCGGGTCCAGATATCGAGTTCTGTCTGCGTGGATTCATCACTGTTCTGTCTTTCTGGACAAAATTTAGTCGTGGCGGCGGCGGGCCTGACCTCGGATCAGTCGGAGAGGCGCTCCTGAGCCTCTGCTGCTTCCTAAAAATAGGATGTGCTCCCTCAACAAGGTGTTACTTTAAAGAAATAAAATAAACACGTTTTCCATAACAGGAGAGGATCTGTGTTTTATTTAGAAAATAAAGCTGAGATTAATGAAGCGGGTTCAGTTAGAGGCGATTAGCATCTGAGTTTCACTGCTTATGTAATCCCAGGATTCACAAACACAAACCTGCATCATCAAATGATGCAGGTTTCAACCCAGAGAGGGCAGCACCAAGGCGGTTTTAATCTAAAATGCTGCAGATTTTCACAGAAACATGCAGGTCAAATCCAATATAAGCTATTTGTCCAGTTTATCTGACAATGAAAGTTAATTTTGTTGTTAGTTGGTGTCTAATCCATTATGGCGTCATTCAGAAGTCTTGTCCTTCATTCAGACGCAGCTTCGTTAGCCTAAACCCTGCAGCCATCTTGTTTTGAGAAACAAACTTTCTGCTTCAACAAGCCAAAGTTGTTTACTCCTTTTCAAATTATCCTTCTATGACCTTTAACCCTGTAAAACCCAGTGTTGCAATATTACAACTTTCCTTCAAACAAAAGAAATGTACAAAGGTTGACTTCTGTGTTTTTTTACTCTGAACCTTGTTGTTTTCTACAGGATTCACCAAATTAATTAAAAAGAAATAAAAGTTATTTCCTCTGCCAGCATTGTGTGGAAAAGGTGAAAGCGCTCATCGATACGCTCATTTGGCCCAACACCAGGCAGCCATCAGCATTCCTGAGCTCAACATGCCGACCAGGCAGATGTAACTTCACCCCAAACAATGTCCTCAATTTGTTTTTGCAACCTCAGACAAAGCATTAGCACAAAGCAACGCCCGGGCTTTAAAGTGTGGCTGGGAACTGGAATACCTGCTGCAGTGACCAGTACCTGGGTAGTTTTCCATGAATGTTATTCATAATTTATGAGTAAATTAAATATTTAATTGTTTTTACTGAGGTACAAACTTTGTTCCATGTTATTATCAATAATTTATAAGAAATTCTGCCATCTACCCAATACTATAATATTAACACATTTTCATTAAAGCTAAAAAAACAATCAGGACTTTCATTTAAAAAAAAAAAACAAAGGTTGAAATAAACTGGAGTTTAGTTTTTATTTCTCTGAGAGTCACACTTTTATTTTTTAATTTGACTAAATCCTTGTCTTCATCCCAGATACATATTTAGCCATGCAGCAAAATATTTATCTTGAAGGATTTTGTCTAAAAAAATGTAGTTTGACATTAAATATGCAGCTTCAGGCTAAATAGTTAGCATGCTAGCGAAACTAGAATTTTAACAAAAATTAATTATTGAAATCATCAACACTAGGAATGATGACAGAATGTTTTTAGGTGGAATTTAATAACGTATGGGATCATCTTCAATATAGAGCTATGATACAAGATCTGATAAATAGATCAATAATGAATAGATCAGCTGATTACATGGAAACATGATAAAACACGGATTTAGTGACGTTTAATAAGAACTGTAATCTGACCAAAACCGAAGGTAAGAAAAATACTAAACTCTGGATGAAAACAGGATAAAGAAATGATCAGAATGTTTTTAAAACATTCTTCAATAATTTGACATGGATAATGAGAAGACTGAAAAAAATATTACAGCAAATTGTTGGACAAAAATAAAGCGAGTGCAAAAGAAATGTATAATTAACCAAATTGTAAAAAAGGTCAAAGCATTTAATTCAGTTGTTACATGAAATATTTATATTTATTAATGAGTGAATTAAGTAAAAGAACATAAAAATAAATAGCCTACTAGCTACTTTGGAGCTAAATATGTAGTTTAAGTAAATATTTAGTTAGCAACCTTAGCATTTAGCTTGCTAACTAAATATTCAGTTTGAATTTAAATGCTTAGCTTTTAAATTCAAACTCCATTTAGTTTGGAGTGAAATATTTATAGGTTGCTAAATTAATTTAATTTGCAGCTAAATATTCAGTTTGAAGTTAAATATTTAGCTTATTAACTTCATATTTAGTTTTGAGGAAAATATTTAGCTTGCTCACTACTTAGTTAAATGTTTCATTTGTTAATTAAAGTTTGGAGTGAAATATTTTTGCTTGAAGTTAAATTTATAGCTTGCTAGCTAAACATTTAGCTTGTTAACTAAATATTTAGTTTGGTAAAATATGTCAGGCTAAATAACTCAAATTATTGCTGTTACTTTTTGACATTGTAACTTCACAAACTGTTCCCCATATTTCTGCCGTGACCTTGCGACCCTGAAGGTCATCCTCTCCAGCTCTTCTCATCCCGGCTGGGTAAACGTAATCATGTTTTCACACCTCCAACATTCACGTTTTTAAAAATAAGGCGTGTTTTAATGAGGCGTCAGTCGCTGTAGTCGTACATCAGGTGGATGAACATCTGCGTGGTCATGCTGCCTCCGGTCTGCAGGTCCTGCAGCTGGCAGAGCCGGCTCAGGTAGACCCCGGCGTCGGGCCGGCTCCCCGGCTGGCTGCCTCCGCCCTGCTGCTGCTCCGCGCTGCGCTGCTTCTCCTTCTGCACGTCACCCCAGGAGTCGAAGCAGTGCAGCTCCAGGTTGTTCTGCCTTAAAGCCAGGAGGGAAGTTTGATCACACAGACAAACCGGCGGCAGACGTGACGTCAGTGTGAGCGGACCACCAACCAGGGCGACGCGGCCGGGAGCCTCCAGGTCACCTGGTCGAAGTAGTACGGGCAGATCTGCATGGCGGAGCGCTCCGGGTGGTGCAGCATGCCGCCAAAGATCCGCTCCAACTTGTGGTTGGGCCCAAAAAGCAGCCTGGGGAACATCCGGTCCCACAGAACCGGCACCAGGCTGTCCATCCTGGTCTGGGCGGCCGAGACCCGGCGAGGAAGCAACCGGTACAAACGAGTTTGGGCCATTTCTCCAACAACCCTGAAAGCAAAACGATCACTGCACCAAAACTTCTGATTCAGGAGGTCCAAGGTTCTCCTGGGTTTCTGAGGCCTTTTTCACGCCTGGTGATCCGGTAGACCCAGTTCAATTGGGACCAAAGTTTCAACTCTTGTGTGAAATGATAATAATTAATTGAAAAACCTGTTGTCTTTCACACACTTGGTGTCAAATAAATTAAACCTTGTTCCCTGCCTGACCTGTGGGGGCGCCGCACCCAAACCACAGAAGAAGACACTGAATGCAACTTCCCTCTTCATCAACGGGAAACAAAAATGGAGTGGCATCAGATTTTAGCGTTTGCCGGATTTCTCTTTTGTCTCTGGATCCATTTCTCCCGCTAGCACTAGCCTAGCGCGTTTGTTTTGGTTGTATTTACCCAGAATGCTCTGTGCTATAATTCGCTTCCTGCTTTTGGAGCGGTCTCCAGTCTGCTTGGCGTTCACATTGAACCACCAGAGCTGACTGGAGTTGGACTAAAGCGGATTAAACAGCGCTGGTGTGAATCCAACCTAAAGAATTATTTTGGGCCTTTTGCTGCTTTTTTTTCTCATTTCCAATCTGGTACCAGAACATTTCCAGGTATCTTGCTGTTTAAGCTTTTGACCTTTGACCTGTGACTCATTCAGGAGCTAAAAGTCTCCACCAGGGTTGGGCCTGGAAGCAGATGAAGAAGTGAAGTTTGGTTCGAGGCTTTCATAAAGGTAAAGGTCACTTACAGGTAGTTGTGGTTTTCAAAGCTGATCTTCTGGGTGAAATGTTGACTTTTAACTGGATTTTGTTCTAGAACTGCATCAGTTTTTAAACCATAACTCCATAGAAGCAACAATGACCTCATTCTTCCTCATTTCTGTCCTCTGACATCATGATCCGGTTACCTCTGAGGAGCCTCACCTGTTGCTCAGTTTCTGGTTCACAGCTGGTTTCTACAGAAATCTGGCTCAGTGACAGGTTTTACATTTCAAACCTGTTTATGTCTTTAAAGGTTGGCGTTGAGAGCGATAAAGTTCAGCAATTAGATTCCAGGGTGGCTTCAGGAGGGTGAGGAGACGGGAAGGAGCCGTCTGACCTGGACAGACAGAAATGTCCAGGACATTTCCACAGAAATCCACATTAGTTTGGCCTGAACCAAAGCCAGCAACTTCTCCGAGATCGGCTGCATCCCGTCAGGGAGGTTTGAGTCCTGAGCTGGGCTGCAAATCTTGTTTCTGTCCTACAACATACAGTCTGAATGTTCCTGGTTCGGCCAAATCCATCACAGATTTGTTGATGAGAATACATCCAGGGTGTGTCCGTCCGTCTCTCCTCTGCCCAGTCTTCTCGCTGAGAAAATGTGATCAATTGCATTGATAGACTGGTTCACCAGATCCATAATACGTAGATTTGGAGGATGTGCAAAGAAAGGCTCCAAAATATAGAAAAAGACAAAAACAGAGCAAGCCGGGTCAGAATGGGTCGGGAGAGGAGCAGAGGAAAAAGCAGGTCAGGAACATTAAATTTCTGGGGATCACTGACCCTTTGACCCTCCAGACCTCTGGCCTGGTGAAGAAAAGCTTTTTGGATGAGAAGATCAAACCTCTGATCCTCATCACTTTCTACAGGGAGACGACAGAGAGCAAACAGTCGTTCCAGTCATTCCCGGTCGTTCCGATCGCTGCCTGTCCAGGACTCGGCGATTATGAAAGACCCTTCCACCCACCCTCAGCAGTGTCCGTTCTCTCTGCTGCCCTCTGGGAAAAGATTCAGCAGCTTCAAATGCAGAACAACCAGATTCCACAATAGTTTCATCCCTCCGGCCATAAGGATGATAAACTCCCATTAGTTTCGTCTTTTATTGTTTGTATTCACACTGACACTTTTCTTATTACTTATTTATTTATTATTGGAGCCTTGCAACAAAATTTCTTTCAGTTTGTAAAATTTTAAATGTGGAATTAAATGACAACCTATGTATATGTATTAAATACTTCTGTATTTTTATTGCACAGAGTGAATCTTTGGCTATGGCACCTCAGTAATTCTGTAATTGTAACTATTTAGGCTAAATATTTTGTCTTTCTTTGACTCTTGTTGTGGCACTTCAAAATCTCAGTGTATTTTCTCGTGGTGGAGTAATCTTCCCCGCGTGGTTTTGGCACCTCGGTAGTTCCGTACTTGTGCCGGGGCAGCTGAACCTTCTCCCCTCCGCCGGCTGTTGTGGGCGGTGTGGGACTCGTGGTGGAGGGGAGGGAACCTCCGGATCCTCAGACCGCCTCGACTCCACAAACACGTCAGAAACGCGGCGGAGCGACTGCGGGAAGCGCCGTCCGGTACCGACGCCTCCTCTCGGTGAGTTTTATTGTTATCACAAAGGAATAAAGTTAAATAATTAAGTTTTTTACTGTTCTGGTCGCGTTCGCTAGCGAGCTAGTGAGGAGCTAACAGCCGTTAGCTCGGTTAGTCTCGGCTCGGTTTCCCCACATCTGGCGACCCGAGCCTGGGCTAAAGAGTTGGTTCCGCTGCCGGAACCGGACCACGGCTGCCCTGGGGTGGACATGGTTCTGCTCGTGTTTGCTGGGAGGTGTTTGGACTTGTTAGCTCCTCTCCGAACCGGGAGCGGAACCGCTGCTGTTATAACGCTGGTTCTGGAGCTGGGTGATCCGAGGGCACCTGAACGTCTCAGCTGGTCTTTAGCTTCACCTTTGAGCCGAAGCGGATATTTCAGCGCTTTAGTTTGTTGCTCACATCCATCTACAGAGGAACAAAGAAAAGTTTTGCTCCCAGTTTAATCGTCACCGGAAACTCTTTGTCTCACCAGCAGCTGAGTTGGGTCAACTGAGACCAACTCTGGGCCTGCTGGTTCCGACTGGAGGAGCCGATTTACGGCTGAAACGGGATTCATCTAATCGGAGGAGTTTCACTGTTCTGGTCCAAACAAAGGGCCCCGCGGGGCCTCCTGCTCCTCTTCCTCCTCCTGCTGCTCCTCTTCCTCCTCCTGCTGCTCCTCTTCCTCCTCCTCCTGCTGCTCCTCTTCCTCCTCCTGCTCCTCTTCCTCCTCCTCCTGCTGCTCCTCTTCCTCCTCCTGCTGCTCCTCTTCCTCCTCCTCCTGCTCCTCTTCCTCCTCCTCCTGCTCCTCTTCCTCCTCCTGCTGCTCCTCTTCCTCCTCCTGCTGCTCCTCTTCCTCCTCCTCCTGCTCCTCTTCCTCCTCCTGCTGCTCCTCTTCCTCCTCCTGCTGCTCCTCCTCCTCCTGCTCCTCTTCCTCCTCCTGCTTCTCCTCTTCCTCCTCCTCCTGCTCCTCTTCCTCCTCCTGCTGCTCCTCTTCCTCCTCCTGCTGCTCCTCTTCCTGCTCCTCTTCCTCCTCCTGCTTCTCCTCTTCCTCCTCCTCCTCCTGCTCCTCTTCCTCCTCCTGCTGCTCCTCTTCCTCCTCCTGCTCCTCCTATTAACTATAATTAATTTCTTGACTGACAAGTTAGGCAACTGCAATCTAATTTAAAATTTTGATTTTTTGCTCAGTGGGTAAAAAGAAAACGATGAACAATAAAATGGTTTTGCATTTTTTGTTGACAAAAGTTTAAAAAGTTCTTTCAACTTGGTGGTTTTTATCCCATGGTGCAAAAACGTTGGAATAAACTGAAAAACGGGTCAGAACCACGGTTAAGAAGTCCAGAATTTAGAAAAATGTATTTGTACTTGGCCTTTTATTGAAACACAAAAACCCACTCAGATGTAAGCGGGTGGAGCTGCTTGTTAGCTCCTCTCCGAACCGGGATCAGAACCGCTGCATGTCCCGTGGCTTTACCAGAGTTTAACCCAGTCATGTTTTTACTGTAAACTTCCTGAAACAAGATGTCGTCTGTTCCTGCTCCTTTTTCTGCAGCGGATGTCAGAATCCTTGACGCTTTTACACGTTTTTTATGCTGGAAAAGGCTGAAAGGTCGTTTTAGTCTTGGAACTCGATTAAAATATTTAATCGAGTTAATTATATGTTCATTAATCTATATTCACAAAATGAGAAAAATGTTAACTTAAAAATTATTGTATAATTCTGCTAAATTGTAGAATAGACACATGAGCTCATGAACAAATATATTTATTGTTTTTAATCTGTTGTTCAGTCGTCAGATTGGAGGAAAGTGCAGCAGAAACACAGATTGTATTTTCCAGTCAGATGCTTTTTGCAGCAGAAATGAACTTCAGTGGGTCAAGAGGAACAGAGATATGGGTGTACCAGAAACACTCAAATAAAAGGTTCTGCTCAGAAAGGTTTTATCTCAAAAATAAAAGAAATAATTTACTAAAATTTTGAACTTTAGATGAACTAGTTTATTTTATTAACCTGTCTGTTATCAGACAGCCATGATTCATTATATCATTTTCTGCACCAGGTGTTTAATGTTGGGATTAAATGTTCAAACCTCTCGTTAAACGAGTTTTATTTTACAAATAACGACGCTCGCTATGAGACGAGTCGGTGATCTGCTGGGACCAAATCTGTGTTTGGAGTTTAAAACGATAATGAATCCATATTAATCTGTCGGGTCTCCTGTGTGCAAACAGAACCGCAGTTTTCTGTCTGGCTGCTCTGGTTTTGTTGTGGGTCGGTTTGCTCCCTTCAGGCTTCCTCGTTGCTATGGAAACGATGGTTGCTCAGTACCTGGATGGGGGCGGGACCTCACCTGGGGGTGGAAAAGTCATCAGAGCGACCGGTTGGAGGGGGCGGCAGACCCGGTGTTTCCACGAAGCTGGCGGGCGTCGCCATGCCGACGCATTCTTCCTGGTTGGTTGTTGGAATAAGAATGACGTTCAGTGTTTGTTCAGCTTTTCCAGAAAAAAGCTGGTGATGCCTGTTGACCTGCTGCAGTCTGACCGGACGGCTGGTCTATGGAGCTACATCAGGGAATTATTTTATCTTATTATTTTTAAAGAATACTAGAAACAAAAGAGAAGTTATGTGAAATAGAAAAACTAAAGTGAAATAATGACCGGAAACAGAAAAAAATTAAATAATTCTAAAACAGAAAAAATAGAATCAGAATAATTTTTAATAGAAAAAATAATTTTAACATATTTTGAAACTAAAAAGTTAATTTAAAAAGTATTTGAAACTTAAAAAGTGTGGAACAAAAGATTTGAAAGAAAAATCAAACATTTGTAACCGAATGATTTCAAATGAATGAATTTTGAATCAGGAAACATAACTTTGCAGTCATCCTGGCTTCATCACATCATCCGAAGGACGGGGATGACTGGATTATTATTTCATGATGAACTGCAGATTAAATCAAAGCAATCAGGCAGTAACATGGGACACCTGACCTTGGATTTCTCATTTGTCATTGAGAGCAGCAGATGTCACATACGGTAGAGCTGCTGCCTAAAATATGAGTCATAAAGTCATCAGACAGAAAAGATGCTTGGAAAGGTGCAGGAAACATTTATACCTCCAGCAGGAAGTTGGGTTTGATTTAAAAACTGCATCATTTAATGACTGTCCTCGTGCACCAAAGCGTTAAAGATTTCACACCCTGCAACCCCCAAACAGGGGTCAGAGGTCAGAGAGGACGGGAGGGGACCCGTCCCCGATGTATGGAGTCACTTTAAACACAAAATTATCAACATGTTGGGATAAGAAATATTTAGCTGCGTTGTTCATCAGCCCTGATCAGGTTTTATTGTAGAAACTGATTAAAAACACAATTGTCTGATGAATCAATATATGGATCAAGGTTACTATTAACTAAAATGAGCAAAATAAAAACTGAAAGTTCGAAAACATTTTTGTTAATTGAGATGCATAAAAAATTTAATGGGGAAAAACTATAAGTAACTGGAACTATACATGCTGAAATTATACTTTTTAAAAAAAAAAAAAATTAAATTCTGCACCTAAAACTCAGTCTGAAAAAACAAAAACTACAACGATGACTAATAAAAACTAAATAACCAATAAAAACTAGCAATTCAACTAACTGAATTAGACAAAATTACAATAAAATAAAACTAAACTTTTGGTCGATGAATGGATAAATATTTCGGATTTGATACTTTTGAACAAATTAACCCTTTAGTGAAGTCACAAACTAATATTTCAATCTGTCGTGTTTTACTTAAACGATCCCAGATATCAGGACCGATCTTCGGCCCGACTTCACAGGATTTGATCCGATCGTGAATTCCTCTCTGTTTCCATGGAAACCACTTTTCTGCCTGGTGTCTGCCAGTTAGGAGCGCGTTCCCAGCAGCAGACTTCCTGCTGACGGTTTCCCTGAAAACCTGGCTCAGATTCTGGACTCCCCTCAGCAGATCCCCAGGGGTCAGGGGGTGAAGGTCATTGGCGGTTGAAGCTTTTCGCTCAATGTATAAACTTCAGAAATGAGGTTCTTCCAGCTTCTGTTGGGACATTTTGTTTGCTGCCTCACTGGTTCTGATCCGAACCAGCTGTGTGTGGAACATCTGGCTCGGGTCAACCGGCGTAAAATCAGAACCAGCTTTGTTGACTTGGACTGAGGCTCAACAAGGAATTTCTCTGCAGTTTTTAAGAGCTCAGGCTTTAGACACAGCCGTAAGTTGAATGTTTGTGCTGTAAATTACAGAAATGTCATAAATTATGAGAAGAAGACGTGTCTTAGAAACTGGAGCAGAACTCTGCGTACAAAGCTAAACCATGTGCAGAGGGGCGTAATGAGCAAAACATTAATAAGAACGGTCTGTTTGATGACCTAAAAGGTTTAGCTACAATGCTAAAGGTTGTACGTTGCTAACACCCATGTTTCATAAACAACAGTTATAAGGTAAAATGAGCTGAAAAGCTAAAGCTAGCTAAAATACTACCTGTAGCATGTTTGCTAACACGAGCATGTTTGGCAGCATTAAATTATTCTATTCAGGATGTAAGTTTAAGCTTTTAATTTAAAATTAGCTCAAATATAATGGATGCAATGCTAACATTAGTCAACATGCTAACTATAGCATGTTGACTAATGTTGGCGTGTTGGATAACATTAACTTAATTCAGTATGTTAATGTTAGAATTAGCTCATGTAGCTGATGAATACATTTGCTAGAATTAGCATGTGGACTATCAGTAGGATGATACCTGATGTTGGAAACAACTGTTTCTTAAGCTAAAATGAGCTCAAATGCTAAAGTTAGATAAAGAGAAAATTGTAGCATGTTGGCTAACATTAGCATGTTGGATAACATTAATTTATTCCATTCAGTATGTTAATTTTAAAGTTAGCTCAAATGTAGATGATCAATGCAAAGCTAACGTTAGCATGTTTAAACAACATTGGAAAGTTTTTAAAGCTAAAGTGCTTTTTTAGATAATATGCTAACTGCAGAATGTAGTATGTTATCTTAAACATTGTTAAAATTAGATTAAATGCTAATGTTAGCTAAAATGCTAACATGAATGCCATCAGTAGTATGTAGACTAACATTAAGTTACTCCATTCAGTGAGCAAACATCTGTGTAAGAGCTAGTATTAGCTACAAAGTCAGAAACCTGGTGGCCTTTCTGCTGATCTCTTCCAGTCCTCCATGTTGCATCAGGAGGATGCAACATGAAGCATCCTCCTGATGCTTCATGTTGCATCAGGAGGAAATGCAGCTCGGCTGATAATGACTCATAATGTTCAATCAGTCATCATTACAGATTCTTCCAGCATGTCATGGGTTAACGCATTCAGACTAATGAGTTTACCTCCTGTTGATGACCGCCAGCTTCCTCTCAACCTCACGCTAACTTCGTGGCGGTTTTTCTCTCTTATGTCTGCAGCAGATGCAATATTGATGCCCTGCACACCGAAAGCATCCGCTGCTGCTGCGGCTAAAAACAGATTAAAGGGACGTTTACCATGAGCAGAAGTTTATCATCTCCTACCTTTGAAAAGTCACTAAATTTGTCCATAGTCGTTTAAAAAAAAGTCGCTAAAT